>PVIC010021299.1:14974-28810 GCA_004025085.1 Thryonomys swinderianus
ATAGTGAGCTCAGAGCCAGCCCAAAATACAAAGCGAGACCCTGTCTCAAAAAAAAAAAAAAAAAAAGCAAAATAACCACCCTACATTTGACTGAAGTAATAAAACAGATAAAGGCCCAGATGCATTACAATACATGTTTCTCAAATGCCCAAGTTGAATTGAAGTTTATCACTTTAGTGTTTTCTTTTACTTTTGGGATAGAGAAAGAGTTCACATCTAGCACATAGATTAACCATCTGGAAATATATTTCTCATTGTCTTTTAATAGAAATATTTTGGGTAGAAACATAAAGATCACAGTTTAATTTATCTGACAAGTTTCTCAGAATATTTACCCTGAGAAACTTTACATTAGACCATGTATTTCGGAATAGGTACCAGCCTTCTCTCAGTCCCTGTGCCTATTACAATACCCCAAATAGGCAATATGTGAATATTTAGAATTAATGGAAGAATACACATACTCTCTGAAATTGCAAGTGATAGTGCAATAATCCTATGAAAACTCTCATCCTTATTCTGCACATTCTCATCTATTGTATCTACAATACCTTGTACATCACCTACAACACAGACGACACCAATGACTGCTTTTCAAGTGAGTAAGTAAACATACAAAATGCTTTTCAAATGAAAGTGCTCCTCTCAAGACAGAGACTTTGTAAAATCTATGGGCAAGTTTTATTTCTTCAGGTTTTCATATTTGCCCACGCATGGAGATGGTTTCAGGAGTTTGAGCCTTCTCCTTACAACAGATTTATCCTTGGCAAAATCCTCCAAAATATTACATGTCCTTTGACTGCAAAAATTAGACAGACTTTAGGATAAAGTATCTCATACCCAAAGCACTGTTTGTAATTTGAGAAACACAATTGTAAAATTGGATAACCCTTTTAGTTTTTATTGAAATGCATTCTTCACTTTATGACATGCTAAAATAGAATATTATAATAATGTTACATAGCTTAAGAAAAAAACAAGGACATGTCAGATTAGGTTTTTTTGTCCTCTACAGTTTTTTCTATGTTTGGGAGATTATTGACAGCTCAAATGTGAGAAAGAAAGATTCAAAATATAGATCATTTGTGACTGTCTGAGCCAAACACTTCCTGACTCCGGACATCTTTATCCCATGTGTGACTTAATTTTGTATTTCATTATTAAAAATTAAACAGACTCAGTGGTTCCAGTGCCTGCCTCACAAGCAGCACAAGATCCCAATTTCAATTCCCAGTACAAAAAGTTACATATTAAACAGGTATAAAGAAACTTTCCTTCTCAATCAATTGATTAATCTTTATCCTATTTGAAGTGATATCCGTTTGCCATATGCATGGGTATTTGCCTCTGCATCTTTATAGTGCTATCTAAAGGTTATTTTATTTTAAATTAAGCTTTCTGAGTACAAGGAAACATAAACATAATGTGTGTCTCATTGCCGTAGCACTGATTGGTTGCCAGTGAGGGGCCAGAGAGCCGTTCTGCGCATGTGTCGGGGTCAGTGACTGACGGGTCAAGCTCACTGTCCCGCTGACTGGCCGCATCTCAATTGCCTGCCTCACCTGGACAGTCCTTGCTTTTTACTCACTGTGTTGAAGCCTTGTTCAGTCATTGCTCAGGCTTGTTTAAGGCAGGGTTGGAACCGAGTGCCTCGTTCTCATCTTACCTTTTCATAAAAGTCCCCATCATTTCCTCCAGCTACATAGTCCTCCTTGTGTCTAATGATTGATATATTTCTACTTCCCAAAGCTGTGATGTACTAATATATATTTGCTTCAACTTTTATTCTAAAAGTCCCTTGCTCAAACCCTTAATTGACCAATTTACTTTCCAAAGTTCCATGAAATAATTTTTCTGGCATTCTCCAAATCACTCTGGAAGAGTTACAGTATCATTTTGTGTGTTCCTGAAGTGGCTCTGAACGGTGCCTCTGTGCTGGGAGCAGACAGTGGTCTTTGGGTTCCATACTCAAAGCTTTTACATTCCTTGGGCTGGTTTATAGCCTGTGCATTGGGAATTTTTAAAAAGCTTCCAAGGTGAGGCCAGGGTATAGCCTATGTGGTGAACCATGGCTCCATGGTTTTATCTTATTGAAGTCTGTTTTTATATGTACAGTTTCCCTGTGGTCAATAATTATGCCATGATTATTTGATTTTCCATAGAGTCCAGTGCAGAATTACTTCCGGACAGCATATCTGTGCTCAAAAACAGTTGATGGCACAAACTGAATTTTTAAGGGAGAATCTAGAAAGAACCGTATTTGAGGAAGTCCTGAGGCTTAAGAGCTGGGTTGTGAGTTAAAAGCACAAGAGTGGCTACATAATCCTAGGTCTCTGAGGGGTGAGGCACGAGGATAACAGGTCTGAGCTCGGCCTGGGCAACTTAGCAAGACCTCCTAAAATAAAAATTTAAAAATAATTAAAAAGGAGCGGAGATGTGCATCACTGTGAAGACCCTGGGTTCTATGCCCAGTACTGTGAAGGAGGGAAGAAAGGAGAGAGGGAAGGAAGGGGGGATGGTGGGGGGAGGGGGAGACAGAGAGAGAGAGAGAGAGAGAGAGAGAGAGAGAGAGAGAGAGAGAGAGAGAGAAGGAGGGGGAGAGAAGGAGGGGGGAGGGAGACAGAAAGTGAGGAAGCAAACAAGGGAAATTGAAAGCCACTTACAACAGTGTATTTTATTGGTACAAGGAAAATATGGACTTACAAGCTTTTGAACTTTTAGAGGAAGCTGAGGTATGGTCCAGTGAAAAATTTCTTAAGCCCAAGTTGTCAGAGCACTAGCTCAACTCGGGGCCGTGTTTCGGCGGGAGAGCCGTCCTTACCGCTGCCTTCTCCCAGCACAAGCAAATCCAACGATAAGAGCTGACAGCATTTATGAAGCTGCAGCTCAGGCCAGTGTGAACTGGAAGTAGTAATGAGGTGCCTAAAAAGCAGCATGCACCGTGGCTTTATCTTATAAAGATTGTGTTCCCCGTTCATTCTGCCATTTCCTCAACCTTTGACTCTGTCTTTACTCTTCGCTTTATAAAGAGTCTTCCGAGATATTTAATTCGGAGAGCTCTAGAGGAAAGATTTAACTGAAAATTGAGGAAGTAAACTGAGATTTAAACAGTGACCTTCCCTTCTCTCAGACATGAACACATGTAACAGATTTATATGCCTTATTGTAAACATTCTGCTACATCTTTCTTCCACCTGCTAGAGGGAGTTAGAATCTGCTTTTAACACGAAAGATAAATGCACCAAATGTCACGGGGCCTCAGGGGGATCAGAGATGGTAAAACAAGTGGTTTAATGTTCTGATTTCCTTTTGCTAATGGATGCACTGAGTTATATTTTCAACCAATCTCTGAAACCACACAACTGAGTCTGGCTTCTGCGTGGGCCAAGAAACATGTGCACCAGTGAATCAAGCAGATAAATAACCTTTCTTGCATTCACAGGTATGTGAACCACTGGAAAGAATGATGTCAGTGTCTGGTCCGGTGGAGTTACATTAGTGAAAGACTGTGTGTGCTCAGTGCAACTGGGCGTTTATGCAGAAGCTGTGTCATTTCCACGCTGCTTTCTTTTAATTGCTGTTTTTCTCTGGTATGACTGTTGTTCAAAGCTGACCTTCAACACAATAGAGCTGAGCATTATTGAGCTCTAATGAGCTGCAAGACGCTGGTTAATGTGCTTTCTGGGATCTCACAACTCACATGAAATTTACGTGAAAATGAGGCTGATTTGTAACACCCCTGACAGACTTTGATTTTTCAAAAGGAAAGAAAGGCTGAAAATAAGAATTAAGTCAGAAATAAGCAAGCAAAGAAAGACATATAGAAAGAAGGTAGGAAAAAAGGAAGGAATAAAAGCACAGAGGAAGGGAGTGAAAACAATTTGCAGGATTGAAGACAGCTCATTTGAAGGAAGGACACAGGCACAATTTACACCAAGTTTTGAAATAACTTGGTAGAATTTTGACGGGTGAAGAAAGTAATGACCTATGATATAAAGGTGATAAAATTTCTGCAGGTGAATTTTCACTGTGGGTAGCATCACCATGCCACTGTGACACTGTAAAGGAGGGAGCATGTTGTGTGTGTGTGTGTGTGTGTGTTTGTGCCTGTGTGTGTGTTGGCTACATACATCGAATATCTTACAAGGTTACATTTTGGAAATTAATTCATAGTGAAAAGCATCATTAGCTGAAAACTACATGTAGAGATCGTCTACTCTGCAATTAAAAAAATATGTCGACATTGTTACCACTTTTTTACCATCCACAACCTACATAAAGTATAGTTGTTTGAAGGGCTGTGCACTTACCTCGGCTGTTAGGATTTTCTTTCCTAGAAACTGCAAGAGGTGAGTGTGTGGCTGTTAAATCAATCTCTCTTTGTCTAGCTTTATTCTTTCATTACACAGATCATAACTGAGTATCTACTTTGAACTTTTTATTGTATAAGGCAGTAGACTCTCAGGGACAGGAATGATCTCTTAGGCACGGGTTTGACCCTTTACATCTTGAACATCCTTAATACCTGTTTAAAAAGAGATATGAAAAGTCCACAGAAGAAAAATACACTGATATCTACTAAAATCTACTTCTTCTCTCTGAGTCTGTTTTTCTAGATCATTGTTAGTGCATTGGGGCATAGTATATTTGGAGGAATTTAATTTCAGTTTTCATCTTCATATTCAAACTAAAACTTGGTCTGTGTAACTGTTTCAAATGGTGCTGAAATGTGTGTTTATTATTCTTATAGGTATCAGCCTCTAATGTTGCTCAACTTTTTAATGGAGTTTATTGGAACTCACTCTACCCTGTGTGTGTATTTTTATAAAACAGTCAACACTAGCTGAGTACAGCAGAGATCCTTGGGGCAGCATGTACATGTAGTTAACGTATTCCTTAGAATAACAGAGTTTATATTTGAAGTCCATTTCTAACAGTTTTGTTTATTTCACTCCATGTTAACATGAAGGCATGTGAATAATAGTGAACCAATTCTAAAATCATACGTCACTCCAGTGGTGATGAAAAATGGCGCAGACACACAATGTCATTAAGTTCGTAAAGTACAAACAGTCCGTCAACCTTAGGAATTGAGCAAGTATTTCTAGGCAGTCAGACTTCTTAATGGCTGTCAGGTGTGCAGTGAAAGTTTGGTACTCCCTTAGGGGGTTGGTGATCACCCATCAAGATTCACACTTGAGTTCCTTTCAACAGCCTCCTGTCATCTGGCGACATCTTCAGCCTGGTAGGTACACGGAGAGCAGGGTAGCACTGGATTACACTGATTAGGCAAAGCTTTCCTCTGCATGGGAGGCCACAGAGGAAGTTACACTTGTCAGACCTTTCCACCCTCTCGTTCTAAAAGAATGAGCAAATAGATACAACAGGAACACAATGATATCATACTCTTGTGGGAGAAAGCATATAGATATTTAAAATAAACACGGAAGGAAAATCTTCCCTACTCAGCTTGCAGGAGCTCGGTTGCCTCTAGAAATATCTGTTGATCCTATCTAGCTTTGGCTATGTTGTGATGTTCTTGTGCCTCTCTGGACTGCAAGAGACCCCTGTAATTTTCATTTACTGAATTGTTGGGAAAAGAAAGAACAAAAGATTTCAGCCATCAACATAAGCAGTGACAGTAGGAAGAGAATGTGAGATTCCCATTGGTATTCATAGTTGTGTTTATTTTAAAAAGAAAGGAAAGAAACAATGCTTGTAAAAATACTTTTTCTCAGCACATATGTGAAATACTTGTTACAAGGCCTATGACAAAATTAGAATTGTATTGCTTTTCAAATCATTTTATTCCATAACTCCTGCATAGTTTAGATGTGATCTCAGACTGTAAGTTAAGTAGCAAATAATGATATACTGACACTTATTTTCTTTTGGTCCTGGAGATTGAACCCGGGAGCTTCATGCTCAGATACATCGTAGGTCAGCCCTTCTATCTTGTTTTAAATTTTGAGAAAGGGTGGCCTGAAACTTGCAATCCTCCTGTCCCAGCCTCCCAAGAGGCTGGTATGATAGGTATAGTACTACTATACCCTGCATAATGGCAAATCTTTGAAAACATAGTTATCAAATCAGCTGCATAAATGATACATATTGTTATTTTCCCAGCATTCCAAAACATACTCTTAATTATATTTTAATATTGTTATTTTTCCCAAAACCTTTTGAAATGTGTACATTTTTTTTTTTTGAGACAGGGTCTTGCTTTGTAGTTCAGGCTGGCTCTGAGCTCACTATGTAGCCTAGGCAAGCCTCGAACTCAGCAATCCTCCTGCCTCTGCCTCCTGAGTGCTGGGATTACAGGCGTGAGCCAAGAAATGTGTATATTTTTATCCTTATATTTTATAAATCAAGAAACATAGTTAGAGGCTGTAAGTAATTTACTCAAGCAATATAGCACCTGAAGAGAGATGAAATTTGAATTCTGGCTATGTAACTCCAGAGGCTGCTCTCTACCCTGAAGATACAGACTCTATCTTGGTACTGTCAAGATAATTCCACTCTTCTATTCATGTGGAAACAGAGTTCACTCTAAAAGCCCTGAAGTGTGTCTAAATTACGTGACTGTTCTTTTTCTTTGACATTACTTTAGTACCTACACTATAGTTGTGATATTTTATCAGCTGTGATTTAGATGTCTCTATTTTATATTATTCATCTAAAATGTAACAAATGGATAGTGATTTCATATGTGCTAGAGAACATAGCTAAAATAAGTGTCACTTACCTTTCATCACCTCTCAGCTGGACACATGTGCAACACAATGGAATTATATAGGAAAGGTCTCTGAGACGGTGTAACCTACGACCAAATTTAAAGTAAAGCTCCTCAGAAAAATTCTTCTTTTTAATTCTTTTTAAAATCATAATGACTCTGTCAATTTATATTATAAAGTTAACATTCATCTAGTACTATAAAAGTTTAATTAATCTTCAAGAGTAGGGTGGCAAACCTATGGCATACAAACACCAGTGAGATATTTGTATCACTGACAGCTCTGAAATGTTTTCTATCCCTGGTCTAGAAACTGCAGACTGAGCCTGCCATATTGTCTGTTTTTGTTATTACATTTTAAATGATTGCATTTTAAATAGTTATTATCTATCTCTATAACATTGTTGATTGTTTCTAAATTCCTATACATTCTCTCACAACACCTCTAGTACTTAATAAGTGGTGCTTTAAGAAAAAGCATGGTAATGTTGTCATAGTGTATTTCATAATTAGTTGACGTGATTGAAAGTTAAAATTCAACAATCTTTTAGAAAATTGGGTTCAATGACCATGAAAGTCTCCATTATTTTATTACATGATTTTTTGTTTGACCTTAATTTATAGGGAGAATCTAATAAAACAAGGATTTATGTATGGCTCTATATTAAAAGAATTTGTAGTAAAGGGATAAAGAAGCAGTAATTGTGCTGTAAAGCAATAATTCCTCTGCAGATAAATTCATCAACACACTGAAATTTTCATAGATTTTTCAGCAGAATCTGACCTCTCAGTTTCCCATAAAGAGGCCACAGATTTAAACTTCTACTGTGTCTTTCAACAAAAGGTTAGTTGTTTATTTATATTAGCAATAAAGGCTAAATCTATAGAGACAGAAGTTTTTAATTTGCATTATCCGTCTGCTTTCCTTTTAGATAGAGGAAATGAGCTGGCCTTGAATAAGAAATTGGTTGATAGATATTACTCGATTTTTCCTCCCCTGAGTTTGATTCTAAAGTTGAGTGGCTCTTCTTCCTTCAATGGCTAGAAGGTCTTTTAAAAAGTAAATTATAAATATGGAGACTATAAGAAGCTATATTACAATTCTCCAATTGGATTGCCATCCTTCAGCTTTTGTTTGGATATTAAAGAATCAAAATATTTATGTGAAAGTAAAACTCTTGATAAAGCTTTTAGGACTTTACTTAATGCACTCCAACCTCGTAGGTTTGGCTCCATCCTCTTCAGCTGAAAATAGCTAACAAATGGCTTCCCAGTGCCGCCTCAGTTTTATTGTATTTCTGTTCCGCTGGTTGGCATGCATGATATAGGGAGATGACATCATATCTATTAAATCTGTCTCTCATTAAGAAACTTACTTTGAGTTTCTCTAAGTCTTTTGCTTCATCTTACCTACAAATAGGCTATTCCTGGATAAAATCATAAATAAAACTCCCATCAAAAATTGGAGCAGTAGGACTGGGGATGCAACTCAGTGGCGCCATGCCTTTTTTGAAAGCCAAGGTCCTGAGTTCAATCCCTGGTACCAGAAAAAAAAATTAAAGCAGTAAAAACTCAAAATATCTGGTTAAGTGAACAAAGTCTAATACACATAGACATATCTGAAGCCCATGTATATATCTTATTGTATTTGCACGCATGCGTGTCTTCCAACATGAAGGAGACTGAAAGAAAGCCGGAAGACTCTTCCAAAATTTACATGGAGTCTATTTTGGCCTCGGGGAAGAACACGGGAAGACTGATTTTTTGATGAAATAAATTTTCTCAAAATATGAAGAGATCATCATTTTGCTCCATGATAGTTGGGGAGAGATTTGAGGAAACGGAAATTCTCTGCCCTCGGAGAGGAAGTGTACATCACACGTGACTGTGTGACAGAGCCTAGAGCCTTGGAAAGCCATGTGATTCCGCCCCATCAGGCGCGGTCACCTGCTCCTGCCCCAGACCCTTTTTGCAAATTGATGCAGCCTCTGACATTCAACACACATTCATTTGTTGAATTTTAGGTGAAGTTATTACAGGAGGCCCGTGTGATATATAAAGATTTTAAAAATAAGCCTTTGTCCGTAAAGAGCTTATGGCATAAGGGGTGAAAGAGAGGTTGCACATGAATAATTCTACCCACATACATGAGAGAATTTCTGAAATTAAAAGCAGAAATCTGCCTCAAATTGTAGGAGCAGATGTGTCCCAGAATGAAAGAACTCTTCCAAGAATTTTTATTGCCCTCCAATCATTTACTCCTTCCGTGACTCTTTAAGGCCCACGGGGTTATTCTAACATATTGAGGTTTGTATTTTTGCCTTGCCTCAGGAGGAGCCCATCTTATAATAAAGTCATTGTTTAGGAATTTTAATTCTCTAGTATATTAATGACAATTCAAAATCCCTGTTGTAAAAACTTAGCTCCTTACTTTTTAGGTTTGTAGTTACAGAGTCACTGACTAGAGTGCCCATGGGATGAGTTTCAGTGATGCTGGTGGAAGGGTGATTAGCAGTAACATTTATCCCACTAAATCCAACGGACGTCCTCGCCCTGCTAAGCCAAGCTCTCTTTTTTATTGTCCTCTCTATGATTAATACCCGTCTCTTCTGTAGAACTGAGACCAGAGTTTAACATTGTGTTGTTACTTACAGTTGAAAAAAATAGTTATTCCAGTTCCCTGAGCCTAAAATTAACTCTACAGAAACAGTCAAAGTATAATTCTCTAGTTTAGAAGAACTCGTTACTCCAGTGACATGCATGCCACAATTTACTTGCAACAGTCACTTGGCGATAGCAAATGTATCTCATGATTATCACACTCAAAATTGAACTCCAGATTTTTTCCATAAAACTTATTTGCACCCAGCATTCTCCATTTAAAGAATGGCACATCCATGTGTTTGGTTTTATAGTCTGAAATGTAGGAACAAATTCCTATATCTCTTAACTATAATATTTCAAATACTCCCAAGCTTTGCAAATTTTATATGTTAAACATTAGTTGAAAAGCAAGTTTCTCTTGCTTTTTCTGAAATATTGTATATTATGTCACCTACAATCTCGCATTCTAGTGGCAGGTTCCTTTTAATTCATCTTTACACTTCTAAACTCTAGTGTTTCTAAGTATATTAACAAATATTATGTTATATGTATATTAATGCAGCACACAATTTATCAGCATTCCTACCTTCTAAATTATTTTACATAGATTTTACTCACAGCTGAATTTTTGTATTAAGCATGATTGTTGTGTTATTGTACTACATTACAATGCTCTATGTACATAATTACTTATTATCCCTTATTTAGTATAGCAAATAGTTTAACCCAGCTTTATTGACACATCATTGACTATATGAAATACTCTATAGATATAGTGATACATACAGTAAAATGTATTAATATGTTTCTGACCTCAAAGCTATCAGTTCTAAATTGCTTTAGGTTGCAGGATTGGCTTATAGAAAAAGTCTTCACCACTTTCCTCCATTTCTGATAACTTGGACTATCTTTGCTTTGGACTGAGCTGTGTGATGTCTCCCAGATTTATATACCCAAGTCCTGACTCTTGATTGCAGAAGGTGGCTGCAGCTGGAGACAGGGCATCTCTACGCATGACTAGGTTGAAAGGACGCCAGGTACTGGATCCTCGTCCAGGGCGAGTGGAGCCCGAGGAGGTTAGGACACGGGAAGTACAGAGACCACCGGAGGACACAGGAAGCAGCCGGCCGTGCACAAGTCGAGGGGAGAGGTCTCTCACCCTGCTGCCTCCTTGCTTCTGGATTTCTAGACTCTGAGATGGCGAGGAAGTTAATGGCTATAGTCTAAGTTATTTGGTCTGTGGTATTTTCACAGTCCTAGCAACTGAATTTGTTCTCCTCTTGCAGAATTTTGCAAATCTTTCCCATCACATTCTGCAACAGTGCTAAATTTGGACTTCTTAATAAATGAAGCCTCCATAGGCTTTAGAATTGAAATGGTTGTGTGTATAATACATTACTTAACCTCTCTGCCAGCCGGAAGATACCAGTGCCACCTCCTTTTTCCAAAGGTTACTATTCCCTCAGTTCTCACACTTCTTCATTGATAGGACCTGGATTCAAACCCAGCATTTTGATTCTCAAGCTTATGATTGTTTAAACAACTGCCTGCATTTTCCACAAACTGTGCAACGTGCAATGCAGAATTAACTATAGTTGGTTTTCCTCATAAAAAGTGGTTAACACCATAGGCTTCTTTTATTTGTTCTCATCTCAGAGTTTAGCTGTGCACGTGTGGGACTGTGTGTGAGCCCGTAGCCTCTGGTGTCTCGCTGAAACATTTACAATCAATTGGAATCCAACACCTCGCAACAGTATTCTCCAAATGACGTTCATTAAGTGAAGCTTTCTTCTCTCACAACCTAAAATAATCTTGTTTTGCAGAAATAAGCAGGAACAGTGGCCTGGGGACATTCCGAGAAGATTCCACCACTGAAAACAGAATGTGGAAGTTGTTAGTCTTTTTGCTTCTATGAGCTGTTATGATGCCTTGTGTTTAAAATCGCAGCCTGGAAAATTGGGTTTATCAGTGGTCTGGAGACTGGCTTCTAGATCTCGCTACTCCCCTTAGTAACCCACTGTGAAAGCTGTACATGGATGACTAGAAATCTGCCAGGAGCCTATTTGTTATGAATGTGTTTTTATATAGTCAAAGCAGGACTTTTGCTTGGACTCACTGATGGAAAACCACGTTTCTGAGATATACCTACAGACAGTATAGCTTCATGTTCATTCTTTCCAAAAGGATGCTTTCTGTTCATTTGTGCTTGTTGGCTCATTTATGAAAAAGCACTGTTTCAAAGGTGTCTCAGCACTGCAAAAATAGAGGGCATCATAAAGATCAATAAAACCATTTCAAGCCGTTAGCACCCAGATCAAATGTCCTGTATTTTGTCTGTATTTAGTAGTACTTTGTGCGCTGCTCAGCAAGGTTGGATGTATTATTCATTGATACTTGTTCAGTCAACTTCCTGGTACCATAACATGTTTGGGGTTTGATGTAAAATGTAAGAATGAATTTTTTGAACTAATTCTTTAAGAACTTACATTCACTCTGCTAAACAATGCATACATAAAGTAGTTGTCAATGCCTGTCTGGTTTATATATCAGAGCTGGAAGAAAAATTTTAAGTGTGGTATTGTTATTTGACCCTTAAAAGATCATAAACACAAATTATTTACCAGGTGTTTTGTGGATTGTTTTCATGGCTAATAACTATTAATTAGAAATATTGTTAGTGTGTAGCCTTAGCATGTAGAAATCTTAAATCATTATATAAAATATATTTACATTTCTATTTCTGTATGTATCAACAATCTACCAACTCTCACCATGCATATCCACTCATATGAATGCAGGAAAAGCCAAATGCTGAACTTCACAGGCACTGGTGGACAAGTGTTTGTCAGAGTAGTACACAAAATATTGACATTTGTTATTTTTTCAAGTAATATATATATATATATATTTAGATATGTTTATTTTCACTTGAATTAGAAAAATATAATGTATGTATTAAACAATATTATTATGGTAATTATTGCCTATAACAAAAAAGTTAAATGAAAAACTTATTTAACTATTAAAGGAGATATGGAAATTCGTCAGAGTCATGGGGATGTTAAATTTCTGATCTTTGAGAATCTAGAATAAAACAAGTACCAGAAGCAAGGTGTTGGCTTTGAAGATATGAAGGGTAAGAAAAGTGATCTAAAGACTTTATTAAGTTTACTCTCTCTAATACTGATTGAAGGGAGCCATTGAAATCTGTGGTCAAACTGTAGGTTCACTCTTTCGTGGAAGAACTTCAACAGGTGGGGTGTAAGGCAGGTACTGCTTCTGAGTGTCCCACCGGCATTCTGGGGCTCAGGAGATTCAAGGTTCTCTTTGGAATGATGTAATTTTCACATCAAACCGATCATAAATTTAGCGTCCAAGGGAACCTTCAAGGATGTCCCCTCGGCCTAAGACACAAAACGACATATTAAAAGATTCTCTCTTTGCCACTTTCTCTTTGTTGAGACGAAATAACCTGGAACGTACATTGTAAAAGGGAAGACTTATTTGGGTTCACAGTTCCAGCTCTCAGCGCGTAACGTTGGCGGCATGGAAGGCGATATGAGAACTGTGGAAGGGTCTGGGTACAGGGGGGTGCCGCGACGCGGAGAGCGGGGCAGAGTGCGGAGGGATCTACCCTTCCAGGTCCCAGCCCTGGCGTCTGGCTCTTCCAACACCTCCTGACAATACATGCACTTATGGACTCGTCAGTAGATTGATCCGCTGATGACATTAACGCCTCCGTGATCTCCTCACCCTCCGAAAGCCCCACTTCTGAACAAACGACCCTTTGGGAGGCATTGTAGATTTAAACCCTAAGATATCCTGTCTAAAAAGTGTCAATTTTTTTTATATCTCTAACGGAGTAAAGCTTCTTATATAGAAGACTTTGGAGTTTCTAAAGAACGCTCAAAGATGAATCAAATGCCAAATTTTATTAGCACCATGACAACTACAAACAGACAACATGCCATATAGGAAAAATATTTGTAGGGAGAGTTTCATTTTCACATCATTTTTCCAATCCTAGTAAGTGGAAGTTTAGTACATGGACTATATTTGGCTAACAAAAGCAACAAAGTAGTAGTTTATCATGAATGAGTAGTTATGGGGGAAAGACAGAAATACTTTATTATCTCTTTACTTTTGAAACCTTTTCCCTTAAATTTATTATACCTTTATATTACATAATGCAGAAATGAGTTGAAAACACATGTACCACTTTTTAAATACTCATAAGGTCAATGTAGTCCTCAAAATTCTTGTTGATGCTTAAATATACTTACCATATTCTTTATTGATTTTTTTCCCTTCTCACCCTACCATTCCTGACTCTCTATATAAGCTTTGTTTATACTTTTTTAAAGCTACAAATTGGGAAAAAAATTTTACCACCCATTCCTCAGACAAAAGACTGCTATCTGTAATATATAAAGAACTTAAAAAAATTAAATTTAAAGATCTAATTAAAAAATGACCATCTATAATGAACAGATATTTTT
>PVIC010021300.1:0-28711 GCA_004025085.1 Thryonomys swinderianus
AAGAATACCTGGCATGAAAAGATGGGTTATTGACACAACGCAGGTGACATGACACTGTCATCCTGAGTGAAAGAAAAGGCACAGAGGGCAGATATCCCACGGGGCTCACTAGATGCTCATGAAATTCTGTAAAATCCAAATTCAGCTGTAGTGACAAAGAAGCAGCAGTTGCCTGGGGTGGGGGTTGGGAAGGGCAGGAGAGAGTCATCTCAGAAGAAATTCCTGAAGGTGACAGGCACACTCATCTTTCTGATTGTGGTGGTGACTTCAGGAGCACATACATATCAAAATGTATCAAACTGTATACTTTAAAATGTACAATTAATTGAATGTCAGCCATACCTCGATTCTTAAAAATAATTGCTGTAGGACCAGCAACACACACACACACACGCACATGCACACACGCATGAGTCAAATTTCTATATTTGAAATGAGAGACTCCTTAAACATGACACAGCACATATCTACTGTTTCTAGGTCTTAACATTAGCTGTTCCCTCTGCCTGGAATGCTCTTCCCCGCATATTCAAAAAGCTTGTTCTCCATAGCTTTCGTCTTTGTTTAAGTGTGTCCTTCTCTATTTAGAAGCTTTATCCCTTTCCCCAGCTGCCCCATTTCCCCTCCCGGCTCTACTTTACTGGTCCCCACTTTGTACCTGATGTGCTGTCTATTTGGCTTATTCCCTGGCCAGTTCTCTGCTCTTGACTGCTGAAAGCTCAGCCCTCTCGGAGCAGGGTGGTTTGGGCAGATCCCTTCGCTGCTGTACTTCTAGCACCTGGAATAATGTCTGGCACAGGAGCAGCTTGATGGAATCAGTGACTCCATGTTCGCCCTTCACTGTTCATGCGGCGACGGCTCCTTGCGCGAACGTTTGGGTACCTACCCCGCAATTCGTATCCTTGATTCAACTATGAACACAGAAATACTTAGGAAAGTTCTTTCCTTCTTACCAGTTCACACCGCAGAGTTGTTTAAAAACCAAAATTAGGAAATCGTGGATGTTAGCACTTCATAAGCTCTAAGACACTGCATTATTATTAATAATCAGACTTATGGATAACCATAAGCTAATTTTCTGAATCTGGGATAACTTAATTCCGAGCAAGGCAGTTTAAGGTGTGTGGAAGTCAGTTTCTTCACCTATAAAATAAGACCGGTTTAAACCCAGTGACACCTGGTGTCTTTGTGGAAGCTCAGGGTTGTGCTTAACAAAAGATACTATTGGCACACAAGCCTGGCTCACATCTTGATGCCCCACACATCCCTTGAGAAGTTCTTATATGCCGTCAACCTCAGTTTTCAAATCTATAAAATGGGGTTAAAATTTGCCCCTGCCTCGAGACTGTCCCTGAATAGTGTCACGCGTATTGTAAATATTTTAAAGAGTTACATGTCATGTCATTGTTTTTCTCTTCAGTATTTGGTTCAGACTTTTCACTCACCATCAGTTTCATCTGATACTCCAGTCCCTTCGCTCTTTTAGAGGGATTTGAGTTTTGATGGCAATGTATATAAATCTCAAAAATGAACAAATTAAAGCCACTAGCCAGGAAAAGTTAATTAATAAGTGCTCCCAGGTAGAAAGTTTCCAAAAGAAAGAAAGAAAATTGAGTTCCACCCACCCATCTGGGCTGGGAGAGTCAGAAAGTTTAACCACAGCGCACACAGCTCTGTTTTAAATGCCACAATGAACAGCACAGGCTTAACTGCAATTAAATAGTCCCCGCTGACCACTGAATATACAGTACATCATGTCAAGAGAGGCAAAACTGTCAGATTAGTGGAAATTCATTTTGGGGTTGCTGGGTAATTTCAAGAGCTGACAGCCAAAGAAAAATCTGTGTTCCCTCGCGTGTGCCAGCAACTATCACTCTTCGAGGCAGCAGTTGGGGCCTCGCGGGGCGGCCGTCCTCCAGACTCGACGGTTCGCTTCCGGAGTGAAGCAGAGGAAAGGAGAAATAACGCTGGGAGAGATGAGCTCATGGCTTTAAACGCTCTTTGAAAACTGGAAGAGATCCGCCCTGTGCCCTCCTGGGCTCTCAGGTAGGAGCTGGGTCCCCAGAGCCGGAATGCATTTTCCTGGCCCGTCACTTCCGAGCTCAGCGCCGGGATCGCCTCACCTCGGGGACAGTTGGACTGGCGCTCAGGGGCCTCAAGAGGACTCTGTGGCTTTGGCTTCTTTTGCCCAAATGGGCGGTTTTTGAGTCCTGTTTCTCGGACGTTCCTCGCTCCTACCTGCGGGTCTTTCAAACTGTCCGCTCCAGCCGGCAGCCTCGCGGATGGTTTCCACGTGATGGAAACGACCGTTTCACGAAGTAGATCGCACGTGGAGTCATACTTTGAAGGAAGAACTCACCGATCCATGTGCTAATGAGACACTGAAATACATTTCTGATAACTTTCACCAGCAGGCAGAGAGGCTGCTACGAAACAATACTACCTTCCACAGCGGAGAACGCCCAGCCCCTGAAACAATAGCCATGCAGGCAAAAAGGCCGTGGTTCTTAGAAACGCACACTACGGGGTTCCACCCACACCCAGGCATGTGCACATGTGCGTGCGCGTACACACACACACACACACACAAAATGAGGGTGGGGCCCAACAGCAGGTGTTTCGGAAAGCCCTCCTGCTTCTCCAGTCTAAGCCAAAGTCTCAGAAGCACTAGTCCAGGGCCGTCAGGGCGGCCCGGGGGGCTCCACTCTCCTACTCTCCGCCGCTCACAGATCCTTAAGGTGCAAAACAAAATGAGCTCCAGGGCGCACGGCTTGTAGGGCTCTACCCCTCCCATCATTCCAGATCACTGGGCAGCCTCGAAGACGTCGCCAGCCTGGCCAGAGCCTTCGAAAACCATGACACAGTCTTCGGGGGAATGGGGGCCCCTTCCGTGAGGCCCAAGACCCTACAGTTCTGTAACCAGCAGCATGTAAGTGAAAATATATAGATTCTGGGAGTTCCATTGTCCCGTACAGTACTATCTCCATGATTGTCACGAACAAGGTTAACTGCGGTCTCTACAGGCCCCTCCCATGCCTCAACATCCCCCCTAAACATTTCCCCTGCCCATTCTCGCTCTCCCTCATCAGCCTGGGTGTGCCATCATGCTGTTGTGCCCACTTTAGAAACAAGGAAACCGAGGCTTGTGACCCTACATCAGGATTTTCCATCCGAAGCAGCCCTTAGCCTGCGGAGAGCACTGTAAGGGGTGCAGAGTCAGGGTTCCTGCAAGTTTTCTCACAAAGGTTAGTTTCTCCATTCTTCATAAAATGGCAAGTCTGAACTAAAACAACTCTCACTGGCCCTTCCATCTCATCAGCTAGCCCTGCAGTGTGTGGTCATTTTTCCATATTCTGAGGAACAGCACAATAAACTCCTGACGCTGCGTTCCTAGAGTGCTTTCGTAGTTTCCAAGTGTTTCTTCACCCGCCATTTCACTCCAATTCACAGCTACTTTGTCAGCTAAGAAGGGAACCTGTCCTCTTCCTTTGGTCTTCAGACTGCAGCAGGATGCTGACCCTTGCTATTCTCTGGCTCATGCCTAGAACTTTACCTTGTTTCTTTTACTGACACTGATCCAGTAAGACAAATATTACTGCCTGCGCTGTGTAGATAAGAAAACCAAAGACCAGAAAAGTCAAGACCACAGGGGAGGCACCGGGAGCCCTAGGCCTGCATTTCCTAACCCCAAGCTCTTACCCCAGTATCCACAGGTCTTCTGAGAAACTGAGGCACAGAAAAAGGCTTCCCTCCCAATGGCATTTATTGAGTTGGAGCCTTCCATCACATTCAGGCACCGGCTTCCTGACTTGTGGGGTCAGGGCTGGGGGTGGGTGAGAGGGGTAGAGTCAGTGCCCGACTCAGCCTCGCTGTGACCCGGAAGCTGTTCACCTTCAGCCCGCCGGGGCCATCCAAAACGGTGGGGGCCGACCTGCACAGCCTGGATCCCTTTCACAGAAGCACCGGCCTCTTGGGAGTTGGAGCTCGTTGGTTCTGTCACTTGTGAGTAATGCGCCATAGCTCCCTCGCGGGGAAAATGCCAGGTTATACAATAGCATGCTTTGGTGTGCAACTGTCTTTAGAATAACAAATCTCCCCTTCTGCTTGTGAGCATTATGCTTTAATAAAAATCAAAATAGGAGCCACAAATTTCAGCTCTTGCTAAAGGGCACGTCTTGTAAATTCACGTGGGTTCCACCCCTTACCACATCCAGTCCCTGACACGTACCTTTCATAATTCACAGGGGGACCCCACCTGGGACTCTCTCCATCTTAGTCTTTTAGGGGGGTCATTGTGGGAATCAGGGTTTCTGAGTCCCCACACTCTTAACGAATGACCCTTGGGTGGGGTGAAACAGGGTGCTGCAAATACTCTGCCCAGCCAGGCTCGGAGAGGTGGGGTGAGGGTGAGTGACACCACCAGGCATCACCACTGGCGGGCGGACAGAGGCACAGCCAGGTGCCCGTGCCAGGCAGTTATACCGCACAGCCTCTGCACCTTCCCAGCTGCGAGGTGCAGGTCCAGGCTCACAGGGAGGGTGTGCGTGGCGGAAACTGCGCGTGCCGGGGTCTGGGGACAGACTGGAGCGACAGGCTTCCCGCGGCCTGTGCTCAGAGTGGGCAAAAGGCTAGAAATGGCGCAGGCCTTCCTCTTGCAAATGGGAGTAGGATCAGTGTTTTCCTCCAAATACTTTTGTCTATTTCAAAGGTGCGCTTTGTCCCCCTCAAAAAGGCACTGCTTGCCCCTGCAGCTGTAAAAAACTGAAATCACTGCCAGTATTTGAAAATCACGGAGTTGCTGGTGACACCAGAGATGTCAGGCTTGAAGGTCTAGATTCAGTCGGGCCCCCGCTACAGGCCCAGGAGCAGAGACTGGCACAGGCGCCTCCCTCCGTCAGGATGGGCCCATTTCCCAGGCACGCTTCCTGTTTATATCACCTTCCTGGATTCCGCAGGCCCTGAGCTGAAAGTCCCCTCTTCTATGTTGTTTAAGTGCGTCACGTTAGGTAATGCTAGACATTCTCGAATGCATTTAACACATATGTAAGTTAGGAAGCATAAAATAAAGCTAGCATCCACGAATCTATCATCTAACTTTAAAACCAGAACTTTATCTTAAATATACTTGGGCTTGTTTTTTCCTTCCCCTTAGATACACTTTTTCTTGTATTCTGTGATTATCATTTTTCTGATTTTTTGCATTTAGTTTCATCCTCTATGTGTATATCTCCAAATGATGTGACTTAGTTTTGTTTGCACTTGTTATTTAGTAAAACTGATACTGCAAGTGATTTACCTTTTTGTTCAGCTGAAGTTTCTAAGATTTCATCTGTACTACCGAACTTAGATGGGCCCTTTCATTTTTCACTGGTGTCTAATACTCCATCATCCTCCAATTTCACTCACCCACTCTTTCACAGGAATTACATCTCAAAGAATTTTAGAGGCCATCCAGAAGATGTGCTTTCTGGTTATTTTCAATGCAAGCTTTAAGATTTTTTTTCTTTTAAAACACTTGTCACGATTTGTCATAGCTTTTTAAATTTGTTGATTTACCTGTGCTATTTTTCCAAACTATAAATTCCTTATAGGGAGTAGCTGCTGCTTATCAATCACTTCAGCACTCAACAATGTGCTTCACACATAATGACAGACAAGCAAAACCATGAACATGTTTTCTTCAAACTGGGATAAAAATTTATGGGCCAGAAATGAGACCCCAGACCCTGGACGATTCTGGGTGACTTTCAACATGGGAGGTCAAGACCTACTATGTGCTCTTAATGGTTCCTGGAGTCGAGGTTCTCAGTAAGTATGTGTCAGGGCCATGAGGGGAAGTGCAGGGTACCAGTTCCAGGTCAAAAAACGTCTCCCCCAGGCTGCTTCTCATGGACCTCTTCCCCGGCTGCAGCTGGACTCGGTGGTGAACTATTTCCAGCTAGACCAGGAAGTTGCTCAGCCACAGAGGAGCAACAGGAAGGAGGGGAGGGGACTTTGAGGCTGGGACAACGCCAAGGTCATGCTATGTCCCTACGACAGCCGTCAGACCCCTGAGGTTAATGAACACAGTCCGCCTGAAGCGACCACTGGGGAAACAGTTCTTTTCCCCCGAGGAGATGGATCTAACTCCGGAGCTCTAGCTTCCCGTCTGCTGCCGCATACTATAGCCGGAGTATTCCTTCAAATAATTACGTGTTGGAAATCTAATCCCAAGTTTCACAGGTTAATGGTATTTGGAGGTGGGTCCCTTGGAAAGTTAGGGTGAGAGGTGGTCCTGGGGATGCCAACCCCATGACAGAATGAGTAACCTTAGAGGAACGGAGTCCTGGGCCTGAAGGCACGCTCCGTGAAACCCTCCACCACACTCTGACAAAGCCCTGATCAGAGGCTAAGCAAAGTCCGGTGCTTCGCTCTAGGATTTCCCAGCCCCCAGAACCATACACCAAAAAAAAAACTTCTCTTTTTTATTAATTACCTATCGCAGTTTTTGTTTTATTTAGAACAATAGCAAATGCACTACATCAAGTGACTGTGGGTCCCTCTAATCCAGGTTCCCTCCCCCAAGCCCTGCTTCCTTCCCTTTCACAAACTTTCCACTTCACTTCACCTTTTTTGTGGGTAACGCTTGAAAGTCTCATCTGCACCAGTGAATGAACTTCCTTCTCACAGTATTCCAGAGGCAGAGAGGGACGGCAGGAAGGAGAAGGCGGGACAGAAATCAGAATCCAACTCAACCCTGAAGCCCACATTCCCAGATTTCACCGGAATCTTATTCTGAATCCATCCCCAAGACAGACTGGACCATGAAGATCAAAGAGCATCTAACACTTCCCTAATGGCTGTGGGCCAAAAACGTTTATGGCAGAAGTAACCGGGTGCCCTTCTTGGCCAGAACGAAGGCAGAACAGGCCACCTGTAGCTGTGACAACGGCACATCTCCCAGGGAATCCGCCCCAACAAACTGCTTGTAAGATGTTCACCAAGGAGACTATGAGAGTGACTTTTTTAATAAGGGATCATTATTTAAACACAAGGAAGAGGCTGAGAAGTGTCTGCCAGAAACAATAGTTTAAGGAGAGTTGATCATCTGCCCATCCCTCTGACAATAATTAGCCAACAGAAGCCATTCTCTATTCAGGGCACTTAGGGTTATATCATGAAGTCAGACGATTTGAGAATATTTTTCAGTGCTCTGGTATTATTACCAGGGTTTATGTAATAATAACATGAGTTCATGGAGAAACAAGATATAATAAGAACCACCAATGATATCCAATTTTTTAGTGTTTTTCTCATGCCAACTAATAAACCGAGTATCCCACACATATTATCTCCTTAGATGTCACAAGGAAACTGTCACATGTATCCTATCTTCATCTTCATTTGGAAGAGACTCAACCTCATGCTGAAGACCACAATGCTAGGGATACATGAATTCGGGATTCAAGACCAATAACATCTTTAGTGTTAGCAGGAACAAGGGTATCTCTCAAACTCTTTCCATCTGTGTATCTCCTACACAGTTTTCTCAAGTTTGCATAACAACAGTTCTACAGATATGAACTATAATTCTTTCAATTCATCCTCACTTCTGTTTAAGTGAAAATGTTTCATGAAAGACGTAAACGTAAAACACTAGAGTGGCATGTTCTATAAATGGATGACCACCTTGAAGAGACCACAGTGTAGACAACCACACGCGTTGAACTCTCTCTGGCTCTCGCAGCAAAGCTTCTCAGCTGCAAGTCTGCTCTTGGTTTGTTAAGAAGGGAGAAGATGAGTGACAAAGTGGTGTTAAAGCTACGTTGCCACAGCTGAGACTTCTCCCCATCTCAAGCACAAGGACCTAGAGATATTCAATGGGATAACTTTTCCCACCTTGAGTTCCAGTGTTATTTTCCTTAAACATGTTATATCATGCTCTCTCCTCATCTCACAGATACCAGGAACATGTATTTACCCTCCTGGGAATTTTTAACATCCTACATCAATATTCTAGAAACTACATTGAGTTTGCTCCTATCGAAACACTAAATCACTAAGTCCACCCCAAGTATTCGCAGACTACAGGTCTAGAATAAGCAATGAAAGTCAAAATTAATCTGCTCAGTTTCAAGATGGATTTAGCCAATAATTCATGGATTTCTTCATTCAGTGAATACCCATTGAGAGCCCTCAGTGCTGAGAATAAAGCGGCAAACAATACAGACACTTCTGTACACACACACACACAGCTTTCAAAAACTAAACTAGGTGGCAACACTTCCATAAAGAGCAAGGGGTTAATGGAGAGACTTCTGCCTCTCTTGGCTAGTTTTCTGGGAGTAACAGCAATCAGGTTAGCTGTCTTTGGTTTATTGGTTGTACAGGAGCCTGGCTCTTGGGTATGTCTTTTTCTTTTTGTTTCTTTCTCAGATAAGAGAGTCACAAAAGCCACTGTCATCACCAGAGAAGAAGAAGCGATCATTTCCTTAGTCCTTGTCTGGAATCAGGAAGATCTCACCTCACCTCTTGGTTCTGCCAGTCACGACCCATAGGACACAGGCACCTGGTTTTCCTTTCTAACCGCCTTCTTTTATACAATACAGTCATAATGGTGTCTTTCTTGAGGAGTTACTGTGAAGACTGTGTGATTGTCTACCACCCAGAGTCACGTGTCCCTACATAGTTTTATTACAGTCTGAAATTCCAACCATGCAGAAACTGAACGTGCTAAAACCCTGAGCTCCTCTAGGCATGAAATGTGAAAGGACTTCAGGAAAACACTGCACATGGATCTCTCCTTACCTTGGGGGGCCCCAGGCTGCCTTGTTCCTGGAGAAGAAACACTGTCATGACTGAGCACATTCCAAGGTGTCTTAAAGTACAGAGCCGTGCAGGTATCCAGCTGTATTGCGTCACAGCTAGGCTTCCTGTGTCGACACAGCCCCTGCCCATCATGCAGCAGACCAACGGTTCTCAACCTGGGACTGTCTGGCCTCTGAGAATGTTTGATAATGTCTGGAAACATTTCAGTGGTCATGACTTAGTGGAGACTGCTACCAGTACTCAAGGGCCAAAGGCCAGAGAAGCTGTTCAGTGTCCTACAGTGCCCACCACAGAGTTATCAGGCCCAAGTGTCAATAGTGCTCATGTCAGAACATGGCATGAATTAGGAGAACTGTGCCCAATCCATGTTTGACAGGGCAACAGATCTCTAGGAGGTGCATTGATGTAAACCTTGTTGACATGCTCTCCTGAGGACATCTGTACCCCGGTGGAAACAGCTGGTGCGAATGAGGACAACAAAGGTATTTCAAAGGGAAGGATGAATCAGACATGGGAAGGTTTTGAGAGAGAAGGAAATTAGGGCTTGGAGAAAGGTTTCTGCTAAGTCCACTGCTACTCTTTGAGTCCAGAGAGCAGCAGAAAGGGTGGTGGTTGAGAACGATTCATTTCTTTTCAGTGGCATTAAAATAGATGGGAGTAAATGAAATCAGAGATCTTAGGGGTAACTCTAATATATGTTTGTCTTAGTCAAGTTTCTGTCACTGTAACAAAACAGCTGAGAAATCATTTAGGAAAAAAAACGTCTTGCATTGGCTCATGGTTTCAGAGGCATTAGTCCATGGTCCCTTCACACTTGGGCCTTTGGGCCTGTGGAGAGACAGAACAGCATGACAGGGAGTATAGAAGAATCCGATCACTTCATAACAGCCAAGAAACAGAGAAAGGGGGGGGGGCCTTAGATCTCGATATTCTCTTTAAGAACCTATCACCAGTGACCTAATTTCCTTCCGGGAGACCCAACCTCTTAAAGGCTCCACTACCTCCTGTGATGCCACCAGCCTCCACATCTGGGCCTTTGGAAGACACTTATCCAAGATAAGTGTCATAAGACACTCATCACTGTGCTGGGTGAGGCAATTTTACTCTTGGAGGGGAGGTAGTTTATGGGCCCATGACCAACTGTCTTTATCTTTGAGTATCATCCAATGTAACCCCAAGGTAAAAACAGAAGTAGAAGTTAGGGCCAAGGTGGAGAGGTATCCTAGAGTTAAACTTGATCACCTTGATTACCTGGTGAATGGAGAAGGCGTAGAAGCAGCAGGTGCAATGACAAAGAACTCAGGCTAGAAAGGAAGGACAAGCCCCCAATGCTCAGTTGGAGAAGTTACTTCATCTCACTAAGCCTCAATATCTCCATCTGTAAAATAGAGCTGTGGAGTGTATCCCCTTGACAGTGCTGCGTAAAGAGGACTTGGTAAAATTAGTCCTGCAAGATTCATACCACAATGGCTGGACTTTCAATGCCCAAGCTTGATCACTGAGTCAGTGAGGAAAACCTAGCAGAATTAAGGCTGTGGGTTTATAGCTCTTCCCACGACTAATCTCAAAGAGAGGTGGGCTTCTGATAAAGGCTTACAGTCAATGTTTGAGCATATTGACAGGGAACAAGGGGTCTACTCCAGGATAAGTCACAGAGATACAAAATCCTACTTCCTCTATAATTTACAAGTCAGGCTTTCGAGTGAAACTTTGGAGTTATCTTGTCTTTCTTTGGGATAGAAATATTCTCGAAACAGATGAAACTGTAGACAGTTCTCGTTGCCTTCTGGGTAATCATGTCTTTAAAGTAAACTCCTGAGGCTTATTATGAAACAAATTGCATTTTCCTGTGTCCTTGGAGAGAAGTTTTAGATGGATGGGTGTTGGAGTGAAAGCTTCCAGAAGCTGATCTCATTTCAAAGGAAAAGAATGTGCTTTCAATTTCTGATGGTGTACAGTGGATTATTTTTATGCCCATTCCTGAGTCTTTCATTGGAACACATAATGGCTATCTGCTGCTACAATGCAAGGGAATTTTCTACTCTAATAACTGTGATCCTGTCTCATCTTTATGATGTGCAGAGGAAATGAGTGTTTGCCTGGAATTAGCAACTTTTGACCCATCTTCTCCTGGGAGCTTAAGACTCAACAACAGCATTTAGCCAACACTTGTCAGGCCCCTCCGACCGTGCTAAAATCTAGGATTACAGTGATTTAGGAGATAAGTTATAACGGGAGTGACCCCAGGGGAAGGGGCAGAGACTGGGATTGGAAGCAACAGTCTGATTTAGTCACATGCTTAGCAAGAAGGAGACACACATTCAGGCCATGTAGGAGAAGGAACATTTAATAACGGGCTGTGTACACAAACTGAAGCAATCCTTAAGGAACTAAACATGACACAGAACTATCCATGTGGAATAGTCATGGTGGGACAATTTATAACCTCAAGCCTGAAGAAACAAGAAGGCCAAGTGCCACCAGAACTCAAAAGGTGACTACAGGAAGAGAGACACGTGAGAGGGCCTTGAGCCATCATGGGGATGACACAGCCAGCCTCTATGTGGGCATATAGCAGGGAAGAGACTGTGTGTAACTCTTTCTCTACCTGCCCCTGATCTTTGGTGCCCTCGGTGACCAAGCCCAACAAGGAAGCGGAGCGCAAAGAGCCATCAGTGCAGACCCTGTGGTCAGCAACCAAAGGCACTGAACAGGGCGACTAGAGAGACCCAGAACAGATCCCCTGCATGGTCTAAGAGGCCCGCATCTTTTGTTCATGATGTTTGCATTTTGCATGGGGATAGTTCATTAAAATAAAGGAGAAGGAGGAGAAAGAATCAGGGGAAAGGGAGGAGAGGAAGAAGCAAGAAAAGCTAGTCAGGAAATGAGCATTAAAAAAACGCAATTCAGGTCAAAGGACTTATGGCCTGTGGCGAGTGATGGTCACCACAGGAACACAGAAAAGGGATCCCTCCCCAGCCAAGGAGGGCTCAGTGAGGCCACCTGATTAAACCTGATGAAGACCAGTTGGAATCAGCCGGGTAACCGATTGCAGCATTTACAAAGGCCCCAAAGGGACCCACTGTACAGCTTGCTCTTAGTGGTCAAAGGCAAGTTTCAGTAGAGGCAACAAGTAAGACTTGTAAAAAAACAAACAAAAACCGAGAGAAGGCTGCATGTGACAACAAAGAACACGAATTTCACCCTGAAGAAAATGAAACATAGGAGAGTGATAAAAAATACACTGGAACTTTCATGCTTCCGCCCGATCCCCCCTCCCAAGAAGGACATCTGATGTTGTCAACTTTCCGGCAAACACATACTTATTTGTCCGGGTCCTCGACACTATGAAAGGTCAAGGGTGTGGTCTTTTGAATCCGAGGCAGCCATCCAAATGGGAAACAAAACAAAGCCCAGGTAGCTCCTTTGGTTAGGTGAACGTTTCCACAAGGAGGGAAACTGCTGATGTATCTCTGTGCTAACCACTACACGCCTCAACAGGCATACCAGCATTTCAAAGGGCAATCTGACACAACTGTGGCATTTAAGAAACAGAAGCCTTAAGTCTCAACACCATAAGCCGAGCCCAGATTAATGACCTTTCAGACGATAGGCTGAAGGAATTAGAAATAGGTCAGCCTTGCAAAGAATTTTAAGAAATCACTGATCCAGTGCAAAGCTGGCGACTTCTCATTGGTTGTACCTACAGTGAAGGAAATGATTCTCCTTATATCCTTAGTTACCTTCCATCTGCTCTGTCTCCATTTCAGGGGTTGGGAGCACAAATACAGCCTTCCTGCAAAGAGACTGTCTTTGGTGCCAAGAAGAGAAGATGTACACAAATAAAAAGTATGTTAATTCTTCATCGGGGCCGTCTTTCACAGCAACCAGTTTGTGAAGGAGGGTTGGTTTTCATAATGTGTGAGAGTGTCATTAAAAATGTTTTTGGTATTTTTTGAATTAGTATTTTTGAGCTTTAATGCTTTCTTAATTGATGCTTTCATGTTTGTCTTTTGCCATCAAATGTGTTTCGGCAATAAATAAATCATGCGATACAGTGACCAGACAAATAAGATCCCTGGGCTATAGTTTGTTTATATCTTTATTTTGATAATTTTTTTATAAAATTGTGAGTTTGGAAATAGAACCTGTCTCATTGGACTCTGGCACTGGTCACCACTGGGGGGTGGGGGCCTCCAGATCCTAAAACAGACATGCACACAACTCCCCGAGTCACTCCGGCTGACTCTCAGAGGGGAGTGGGCTTCTCCCGATTTTGCCTATTTCTGCACTCCCAGATCTTGCTATGGAGATAAAAGCATCAGCACTTACCTGATAACATTTCCTTAAAAACAGCACAGAATCCTATTCACTCATTCTCGCTATGCTGAAGGTTTGCCAACACTCAAATTTACATTTCTGCAAGGGGCTAATTCAGGGACCAGAGCCTTGCCTTATCAGTTTAGCCCAGAATAGTTACTGCTTTGTGGAGTGAATAGTTTTGGCTGTGCTGCTCTGGTGACAGATGTTGGTAGCAGCCTTCACTCCTCTCTCCTGACCAAGTCAGTGAAATTACTCTGGGTCAATAATCCCACCACATCCCTTGACTATACAGTAGGCCCAGGGAATCCTCTGGGTCATGACAGACCTAGGACTCTAATGGTGAGAGTCCAGACAGGGTCAAGAACCAGGATCCATTTATACCTAAAACAATCTTCTCCATCTTTCCCATAATTTGGTTAAATAAGACAACAAATGTCCTTCTTTGTTTTCAGATAGCTCGATTTCTCTATAAACTGAACTCCTGATCAGGATACCATGCTTTTCACACTGTCTAGTAGGTAAAAGTTGATGTCCTCTCTCACCATAGAATAGCTCCAGAATATGACCAGTCCCCTGTTCAACTGCAGAGAAAGGACAGCACCTCGTGCCCAACCCCTCATCAGCTGCACATAACCACAGAAATGCATATTGAGTTTGCTTCTGGAAGGAGAAATTACTAGAGGGAACGTCATAGTATCTGCACGCCTAGTCCTGTGAACTAGAACTGGTCATCTGTGGCTAAAGGGAAGATGACATTGTGTGTCAGACTGCTGGCTCCTGGCCCTGGCTCTCATGTGCAGGGGACATAAAATGGAGTAAATTCAGGTAGGTGGCAATATCGCTATATAGAACCCAAAGCCAATTCCTGAGTCGTGAGACCAAAATTGTACCTCCCATGGGTCACTGCGCTTGATTAATGCTCTGTTGTTACAGTTTTGAAATCTGGACCATTTGTGGAACAGGATCTACCTTTTCATTTTGCACTGGACTTGCACATTATGTGGCCAGTTTTGGTGAAACTTGGCACTTTTTGGCATCCAAGGTTGTGAGGTGCTGGGTCACACACAAAGAACATCATTAACACTGTACTGACAAAGCTCCTTCTGCTGGTTCTGTAACTAGCAGGCATTAATGAGTGGGAGCAAGAGGCAAGAAAAGGAAAGAAGGCCAGTGATGGATGTATGCGGCCCCATGCGACACAATTTTGGGGGACTCCTATAAAGTAACAGGAAAACTTGCTAGGGTTGAGTGGCGCAAGTAGACTCTGACCTTATGACAGTCAAGTTGGCGAGGACTCAGAGCTTTTACATGAATGAATAATATAAATACAACTCACTTGCACAGGGAACAGGTCATTAAGGTCAGAATCTCTAACATCGGACTGCCAGGGGTTTCTTTGTAGCTACTTCAATAACTATGTGACCTTGGTCACATTACCTACCTCCCCTGTATCACATTTTCTTTTTCTATAAAATAAAACCAATAATTCTGTTTTACCACATTCTCTTAAAACTGCATTTGATCATTTATGTAAAGTAAATGACACTGTCTGGCATGCAATAAATCTTCACTAAAAGCAGACTAATTAATTTAGTTTGCTATTAAATAAAATTATGTGTAATTTGGTAAAATGTATAGGTTTGTAAATAACTGTATCATAAAAGGGTTAAGGATTATATATCTTTTACTGTGCATTAGGCAGTGTTCTAAACCAGTGATTCTTAAACTTTTAGCTCCAACTATCGAGCTTTCCAAAGATTTTTGTTTATGTTTAATAGTGATCGATGTTTACCACATTATAAATTAAAACAGGGAAAACTCTTAAATGTGTATTTACAAAGTCATGTTGACATAATAGTGTTAATAATAATATATAGTAAATCCATGTCATGTTAACATAAAGATATATGCTTACATAAATATAACTATAATTCCAAGCAAAAATATATTATAAGAAATATATTTTTAAAATCTGGTTACAGAAAAGAGATACATTCTTGTATCTTCTACTCAGTTTGTTGTGACATGTTGCCCTATTTGAATAAAATATATGAGGAAAAACCCAGTCTTATATACATATAGTTAGAAAAGTATTTTAACAAGCTTTTTTTGGTAAGTGTAGTCTTTGTTACTGCACCAAAATTCAACAAATGCTAGTTTTGAAAGAGATGATTGCAATGTGGAATCTGAAATCCTATCAACAGATTTTTCACCTTCTGCTACATTAAAATCCATTTTATCTGCCATACCAAGTTACCACGTTATGAAGATGTAATTATCAGTTTAAATTACTGTAATGAAATACTTAGGGCAATTAACTTACAAAGAGAAAAAGTTTCTATAACTCGTAGTTTGGCAGTTCAAATCCACAGTCAAGGCACATGTTGATTTGGCCTCTGTTGAAGGTCACAATGGTGAGAGCACAGGTCAGGGTAAGGGGGTCACACTATAGATCAGGAAGCAGGGGAAAAGAGAGACCAGAGCCCCACAATCTCTTTCAAAGGCACTTTCTGACGACCTCAGGACCTCCTGCTAGGCCTCAGTGTTTGAAGATCCACAGCGCACCCAACCATGTCCCCAGGCCCACACCTCTGCACATGGACCTTTAGTGCCCACACATCTGAGCCCTAGGAGATATTCTGGCTCCCAACATACTTCCTATCATCATTGTTCTTGCCAGGGAAGAAGGCAGGGGTGGATATCTGTCAACCTCACAGCAGTGGACTCAAGCTTTAGAAAATTCCCATTGTTCCTTGAAAATAAAAATCTTCGTCATCAGCAACAGATACCATTCTTTGTGTTCTGCACAGTGATGGCTCATTTTATTTATTTTTTAAAAAATTCTGTCAGGTCCTGAGATCTGAATAAACATAATTTTTCATCCTTCAAAATCAAAGGTGTTTCTGACATTACGAAAACAGTGACCTCGGCTCCCAAATCAACAAACCAGTCCTTTCCTAGAGCGTACCAAGGGATTCCCTGTCCATCAGAGGTGTTTCTGTAGATTTCCATCACACAGAATTGGGTTCCATTAAGAATGGTTGCTATTCCATCAAGGACACTTCACGGTGAGCCTGTGTTTTGTGTAATTTTTCCCCCTGCAGCCACGTCAGGGTGACAAATGCTGTCATTTCTGTCCCAGTTGCTGCCACCACTGTGTTTCATCCTGAGGCACCTACATTTCCACCCAACGTGACTCTTCCATCGCTGGTGTAAAAGTGAGGTCGGTGAAAAGACAAACAATCCCTTAAAATTTTCATAAAAATACTTTTGGTTTTGTGGACCTTAAGCCTCTGCAACTCTTCAGACCCCTCCAGCCACAACTTCACGGAGGACTGCTGTTCCAAACTACTCACACACACTCAACTGTCCCAGTAACTCTAACAACAGGCTCACAAGGACATGGGTGTTAGCACTGTCCTCTTCAGTTTTATAAATGCGAAAACTGAGAAATGCTTTCTTGCCTGAGATCCTACAGCCACTAAGCATAAGGACCAGAATTTTCTTGCACTGTGGGCAATTAGGCACTATAATGAAATAAAAGGTTTTATCTTATTTATTTCACAACCATGTATGTTGGGGCTCTTTGAGGAATATGTTATAGTAATGATGAAAAACAAAAGATAGGAAAGACCTAGAGTGAGACAAACCAAGGAATGAGAAGAAAGTCTAAAGGAGGAAATTATTTCTGATGACAGATTATTGTTTACCTGTGAAATGAAACTAGCTCCCCAGGTGAAAAGAATATGACACACTTAACATTGCATTGATGGAAAATAAAATTTAGGTTTGTAAAAAAGAAAATCTCATACTATAATAATAATGACAAATGCAAACTAAATACTTCGGGTGATAAACGTGGGTCAACGTTAGAGTTGAAGGCGATGGTGCTTGGGACAGAGCACAGGCTCTGCATGTAGTACATTCCTCTCTCTTTAAAGGCAATTTATCAGACTTATCCAAGCCTATCAGAACAATCTCTTAAAACCATCCAATTTCCTTTCTCTCTAATTCCATACTTAGCAAGGCAACCTTCTGATAATTAATTTGGTTTCTCAAGTAAGTCAATACCAGGGAAGAGACCAGCTGAGTTATTGTGCCAGCTATATCGCTTCCTATAAGTGAATAAATTGGTTTGTGGATTTATCAATCTACCTCCCAAGAGTTCCGTTTGCAAATACCACTTTTCCTAGGGTGCAGGGTCATTTAACTTGGAAACCCACAGTACTACATGACCAAAGTATATGGGCAATTTTAAGACTTTCTTTATGCAGTATTTACAGGTACTGAGCCATTGCACGGCTCCTTATAAATGTCCATATTTTTATGTATCATTTTAAGAAAAAAAGACTTTAGTAACTATAGCCATGCCTAGTACAAGTACATTGAAATATACTCATTCCCAGCCCTGCTGGGTACAGGGAACCTGCAGTGAACGGAACACCCTGAGATTATCCAGTATGCTGCCTGGATTTTATCACATAAAAATTTGTTGCTTAAAAATTATTGGAAAGACTGTCTATAAAGCTACCTACTTCTCTCCAAGTCATTCCTTTAATTTGATTTTGATTAGAAGTTCCCAGCACTCATTAGTTATAACAGAGAATGTTAACTGGGCCCCAGAACACACTCTGAATTTGTTCATCTTAGTAATAGGACTCACTCTCTAACTCCAAGTTTTGAAGAGCACAGAGTCACCTGGTCACCTTTCTGCGTACTTCTAAGCATTGCCGAGTGCCTCTGTCAGGGTTCTCAAGGAATACAGAGCCATGCAGAGTTCTGAATGCGAGACTGGCTGGGGCAGTGAAGGAATCAGAAATCCCACATTGTGATCTGCAGCCCGAGGCCCAGGAAAGCTGGAGGTTTAGTTATAGCCCAGTTCACAGGTCTGAAAACCAGAGAAGTCAATCACACAGGCCCCAGAATGATCTGAAAGAGAAGGATGGAGAACTAGGGGTGTCAGTGTCCACGGTGGGGGAGAACAGATGACTGACCCCAAGAAGAGAGAGAACGAGTTGATCCTTCCCTCACCTGCTTCTTTTTAGGACCTCTGTGGATAAGAAGATGCCATCCACACTGGCAAGGGCAAACACCTGTGGCTCAATCCTGATCCGAAAGCGCAAGTCTTTTGAAAGCACTATCGTAGACACACCGAGGAAGTGATGTGCCCCCAGCCAGCCAGGCATCCCTTAGCCCAGTGAAACTGACTCGTGAAATTTATCCTCACACCACATTCAATCTTGTCAATGAGATACAGGCAGCAGGTCATGCGTGATATCTAGACTGCGTTCCTTAGGACATAAGTTATTTGGTGTCTTTTACCCACAGTCCTTCTTGCCCAAATCTGCAGAGTCCACAGAGAGATGGTTACTCAAGATCATCATGCAGGAAAGGACAATGCCTGAGGGGCTGGCAGAGTGATGAGGTGAAAGGAACCTGGGTTCCTGAGTGACATCAGGAGATGGAATTGCTTTGCAGCCCAAACCCCACTACCATGATACTGCTCCCTAAAGAGATGTGTAACACTGAGTTATTTAAGATTTCTTTCTGAGTGTCTCTATTCCATGAGCTTTTCCTATGTTCCAGTAGCACGGAGTGCAGTAAAATGAGAAAACCAAAACAATCATTCCTTGAAATATAATAAAGATTGTATTACTATTAAGCAAAGCCAGGCCTTCTGACGGCCACCCTGCATGAGGCAACTGGTCCCCCTCTCTTTGCTGGTTTCCTGTTACTCTCTGCATGTCAAACTCAGCCACGCTTAATTTTTGTTTCTCACCACCTTGGGCAACCTTTGGCCTCAGGACCTTTGCGTTTGTTCTTCTCACTCTGTAAATATCTGCTGCCAGGCAACTTAAGGGGAAATTCCATCAGGCCTCCTGTCCTCCTTCCGGCCTTTAATCAAGTGCTACCTTCTCCATGAAGACTCCACTGTGTACCCTATGTGCAGTGGAGCTTAAAACCGCACCCCAACCCCATGCGTCCTTTTTTTGTTTTTGAGACAGGGTCTCACTTTGTAGTTCAGGCTGGCTCTGAGCTCACTATGTAGCCCAGGCAAGCCTTGACCTCAGCAATCCTCCTGTCTCTGCCTCCCCAGTGCTGGTATTACAGGCCTGAGCCACCACACCCGGCACTGTGGTATGTGGTACTGATTGCTGGTGGGCGTGAGTCTCCACACCCAGCCTTGTATGTGGTTTCTGGGGATAGAACTTAGGACCTTGTGCTTGCGAGGCAGGTGCCAGAACCACTGAGCTAACCCTCCGGCCCACCATGCATCCTTTTTGCTTTACTCTGTTTATTCTCTTTACCGGTCTTGTGAAAAGAAGATACATACTCTATATCTTATTTTGTTTTTTATCTTTTTATTCTGGACACTTGGTACTTTTTATGTTCTGTCTACTGCCAAAAGAATGAAACTTATTAGGAATTCAATAAATATTACCAATAGTAATAATTTTATTCATTTCCAGCTAATCTTTCCTTTACCTGTTAAAGCACTGACTTATTGGAAGTTTAAGACTCAATACTATAGAGGTTTTTTTTTTTTTTTTTTTGAGACAGGGTCTCGCTTTTTAGTTCAGGCGGGCTCTGAGCTCACTATGTAGCCCAGGCAAGCCTGGAACTCAGCAATCCACCTGCCTCTGCCTCCTGAGTGCTGGGATGACAGGCGTGAGCCACCACACCCAGCACTGTGGTATGTGGTATTGATTGCTGGTAGGTGTAAGTCTCCACACCCAGCATTCTATTTGTTTACTGGGGATCGAACTCAGGACCTTGTGCTTGTGAGGCAGGCGCCGGAACCACTGAGCTAACCCTCCGGCCCTACTATAGAGGTTCTTAACAGCACGGACTGTAAGTGCTCTGTGCAGGAAGCCAAATGCATGCAGTAGCCCCAAGGGTGGGGCAAGAGAGACATCCTCCCCAGCTAGGATCTTGCAGGCTCAGGCACCTGGCATTCCTCTACTGAAGACAAGATTCTGCTCCTCTCAGACCACCTGGAATCTCCTTTACACTCTCTCTGTACCTTCCTCATGCCCAATCTTTGTGGATTTTTGCCTCTACAGGTGTTCTTTATCTTACAACAATGTTCCGCCCCAATAAACTCTTCGGTATTGGACGTCAGAAATGCATTTGCTACATCTCTCCTACGGAGCAGCCTAGCCGAGCAGCACAGAGCACTGTAGAGTTTCAAATTTCTCCCTGGTGACCCTGGGGCTGGTGGGGAGCCGTGGCTCTCTACACAGTGCCCGTGGGGAGCACTTGCTGCATACCACAGCTCACGGCAACACCCATACTTAAAACTCAAGTGTGGTTTCACGGACAGGGATCATTTTCACAGCTTTGTAAGGAGAAAAATCACAAGACAAAGCATGATCAATTTGGATCCCCCATAGATACCTGGGGGCTCTGTATCTACAGGGAAGAAACCACAAGTGCCTGGAGTATGTGTCCTTCCTAGGTGGCTCTCAGCCATCAGTGGAGAAAAACATCTGCACATGTACCCTGGCTCCCCACGCCACCATGCTGAGGCTTGGGCTTGCCTGACATCACACCTCACTTGGCTTCCAGACTTACTTTGCCATTTTTCTCATCTCCTCGCACGATTCTAGGGAGCAAAGCATCCTTTGCCACAAACCCTCATCTTAGGTTCCACTTCAGAGAACCCAACCGAAGACGCCTACGGAAGCCCCTTCCCTCTAGAGAGCTTCGTTCCATGGCAGATGCAAGCCCTGCGATGGCGTCGCGCTGCCTCCTGAAGACCAACGTGACCAGCTGGCACTGGACCACGTGCTGCTGTGCTCCTTGTGGAAGAAACAGCCTCAGGAAGTTACCTCAGTAGTTACCAAGCAGAAACATGAGAGGAGGGAGGAATTACTGGAGGAAGCAGGTAAAGAAAATGACCACATGATGCTCAGAAGCACAAAGTGGGACAATAATGCCAAAATACTGAGAAATGGCTTTGGGCCCAGCTCACCTGCAGAGTTGTTCCCTGACCGATTCAAGCTATCTCGCTGATCAGATCTGTGTTGAGCTTTTGATTCTTCTAAGGAAAATTACAGCAGCACGTAGCTCTTGTTTCCAGGCCGCTTGCTTGAATTAAAGCTTTGCAGCATTTTACTTTATGGTATCTCTGGGGAGGAGTGAAGATGTCAGTGTAATTAACTCATCTGATGAGAGAGGTCTTGTTTATTTCCCCTACAAAATACAGGTGGCGGTGGAGCGCTGATACATCACGGTGATGTGAAATGCATTTAGAATAAATCATATTAAGTAAACAAGGAGATGAAATGATCGTGAAGTTTACTTTCCATTGTTTTAAATTAAGTTCTGAAAATGAACATCTGCATAGCAAAAAACCACAGAACTACCCACCACCAATAGACTCCTCTGAGAAACGTGAACAGCGCTCTGGGGTTTAACCGGCTTGGACTGTCAGAAACTCGAGAGCTATTTTCAAATTATGGTCCAGATAACTGCTGAGTTTCTGAGCACTGCCTCTGTGCCTGGGACATGACAGTCTGAACAATTTGGATAATCAATTAAAACAACCGGACGCATTTCATTTTACAAAATCCACAGTGGCGCGCATTTTCTACGTGTGCAAGAACAACACTTCACGTGGCATTCAGTAAACAAAAACAAATATGGCAGAGTCTTTGCCACTTGGAGTTCAAAAATCTAAAAATCAGAGTAGATAAAGGCAATTCTGTGTATTAAAATTATAAACAATATAGCTCCTTTCTCTAAAAGCTTACTGAAATTTCAGAAATTGGCATTTTAGAATTCAGTGAATCAAGGTACTAGAAAGCAGGCAGGAAGAACACTGGATGCAAAGCAGAAATGGTGAAGATTCCTGCTGTGGAGGTGAAGGTGTCCGATCAGAGCCATGGAGAGAGGGAGTGAAGGAAGCCAGAGAGGAGAGGAAGTGGCTAGTGCACAGTTGAGGGTGGTGACCAAGAGAGAAAAAGGAGGCGACGAGAGAATGAGGTAGGTGCAGGGGGAGAAGGAGAAGGGGTGGAGGAAAGGAAGAGAGGGAAAGGGAAAAGGAGGGGGCAGAACATAGTCAAGAAGTGAGCAGAGAAGACAAGGAGGGAGGAAATAAAGAGGAAGACACGTGGTAAGAAGTCTGGAAAGGAAGGACTGAGGGCGGAGGGGAGATGGAGAAGTGGGGCCTCGCGAAGAGAGGTGCAGGAGGACAACTTCCAAGCAGCAGACACCACAGCAGGGGTACGCCAGGCTCCCCAGACAGGGAATACAATTGGCAATGTGGGGTTCTGGGAACCCAAAAAGGGTTCTCTTGTCTAGAAACACGGTCTTCACAGGTACGGATGGTTGAGGACCTTAAGGTGGGACATGATTTTGCATCAAAATTATCTGAGACAAAGGAAGCATAAAGCATGTATCCAAAATAGCCATCGTCCTTCACAAAGAAATTCCAGAAAGAGGAGAAAATATTTATAAGAATAAAACATTAACAATAGAAAAATTTGAGGGCTGAAGTGGGAAAGATATTTAAATTGAATGGAGTATTCAACATTAAGCTCCATGAAAAACTAACCACAACAAACTATTTACTTCCGTAGATACTATTGTGGGATTTACCAACAAAAATCCAACAATAGAAATTTGAAAATATATCAGAGAGCTAAGATAGTTTACCCAAAAGGATTAAAATTCTGATGTGACTAGATCGCATTAATAACATTGTAGGCTAGAAAGCAAGTACTCTATAGGAAATATTAGTACAAACTTAGAACTTTGTACATAAACAAGTATTGCAATTATTTGCTTATATGTAAGAGAAATCAGAATTTACAATGAATGCCTCTAAGGTCTGCATATCATAGGAAATCAAAGAATTACCAAAGAACCTATGGTAGAGGAAAATGATGTATAAGGAAGGTTGGAAAACACAAAACCAACATAACGTACCTAAGATCAAACTGCAAAACCTAAGAAAAGTCAAAGACTTTTCTCTGTGGATTACCAGAAGCAGTAGTTACCAGAAGCAAGAAAGGGAGGAGAGGAAGAACGGAAGGCAAACCCCAACAGCCTGCAGCACCACAGGAAGATGAAATCCAGAGATGCAATGCCCTAGAAGAGAACTGTATTAGCACTGCTACAATGGAAATGTGCTACACGTAGAAAAAGGCAGCATGGATGGTGGTAAATTACAGATTATGTTAGTTTTCTTATCAATGGTAATCACTTCAGCATCTGAATGTATATCAAAACACCACGCTGTACCTCTTCCATCTATACAATAAAAATTTTAAAACTCTATACAAGGCAAAAAAAGGAAAAATAATAATGTAACTTTAAAAGATGGCACAATTAATACAGCTGCTTTCCCAGCCTTTGATGAGTCCATAGCCAAGAGGCAAATGCTTCTGAAGTGCAGCAGATGGCCATTTTATTTACACTGATCAAACACTTAAGAAATTAAGATCTGAGTTCTCTAACTATCTCTAATAAGAATCTGGGTTGGCAGATCACTACATAGTAGATTAGGGAGTGAAGCTGATGAATCAGATTGAAATACGCGAAGGTTTCTGTACTGGTCAGGGAATACTCATTTACTCATGATGTGACTGGAAAAAAATTCTCCATGTATGTGATTTCCAATTTACAGATAAAATATGGCAAAGAAAAATAAGATATATAACTATGAAATGTCTACAGAAAAAGAAAATAAGTAAATCTGACCTACTAATAAGAGTCAGGGGGTAAAAAAATCAAAGAAAAGGAATTGGAGGAAATATATAGATACAATGACATGTAGGTATTCAGCAAATAAGTGCAGTTGAGTTAAATCCATTTGTTTAACTGGAGATGTTTTAAAGTAATGTTCCATATAATATTCTGTGTGGATGAAAATAGTACAATATAGACAAACACAAGACCTAGATATTTTTAAGATGGTAGAGACTTTGGTGAACTTAACATGCTGTTGAGAGAAATTGAAAGAGAGGAATGAGACAAAAAGGTAGGAGGGCTAGAGCCAGACTCTACTGGAAGGGCTAACCTCAAAGAAAAGGAAATAATCTTTCAAATTGCTTAGTTTTTTTAGATGTCACATACCAGATGTCATTAGATTCCCTATTTGCTAGGACCATGGTAAGAAAATGCTATGCAGTAGTCTATTTTCTCATCAAGATAATGAAATATTTAAAAGGTCAACAGTATAAATAATACTTTTAAAACTTCCCAAAACACAGTCTTCTGACTTTCATACACTGTTATTTTTAAAAATCAGTCTTTGTCAATTAGACTTTGGGATGTTCAGAGCTACTAAATATCACCCATTTTGCTATCTTCTCATTGAATAATCCATATGATCTTTCCATTGAATAATTAAGAGTACAGCTGCTCTGATGGAAGAAGAACCATAATTTAATTTTAATAAATCTTAATTCTGCTTGACTTAATCATGAGCCTTAAAAAGCACATGGCCTTTTCCAACCTCCACAGAGACCTTACTTCCTGCTACAAGATGGCTCACTTCCTAAGGAGCCAGACTGTCCCCGGAATGGAGATGGAGAAGTCCAAGCTCTCCTACCTCGGAAGTCTCAGAGTCTTCATGTGCAAGATGTGGCGAGAATGACAAAAACACCTTGGACCTCATCAGGTTGCCTACAGAATTAAAGGTATCAAAGACAGGGCCTTTGAACAGGCTTCTGGCTGATCAGGCAGCCTTCTAAGTAGGATCCAGTCAATGGTTGTGGGTGGTGACGTCCCAGCAGAACCTGGGCAAAGTGATTCCTTATAGGAACCGGCCTATAAGCTGAGCACAAGCCTGACCAAGGGGTTGTGAAAATGAAAAAACAAATAGACACAGAAGCAAGTTAAAATCTGGGGGTCATGGGCCGGAGGGTTAGCTCAGTGGTTCCGGCGCCTGCCTCGCAAGCGCAAGGTCCTGAGTTCGATCCCCGGTAACCACATAGAATGCAGGCGTGGAGACACGCCCACCAGCAATCAACACCGCATACCACAGTGCCGGGCGTGGTGGCTCACGCCTGTCATCCCAGCACTCAGGAGGCAGAGACAGGAGGATTGCTGCATTCGCGGCGGCTTGCCTGGGCACCATAGTGAGCTCAGGGCCAGCCTGAACTACAAAGCGAGACCCTGTCTCAAAAACAAAAAAAAAATCTGGGGGTCAGGAGGTCAATGTCTCCCTTCGACACAGAGCTCCAAAGGATGGTGCACCTGGCCTTATTCACTGAGACATGGGCACGAGCAATTAGTTTCCCAGGATTCATCTGTCTTCCACCCTGCCTGGTGCTTCTCCCAGTAAACAACAGGATCTCAGGTGTTTTGACTTCTCCCTGCGGCACATCAGTATGCTCGCATGCCGTCTTTCTTCTCAGTGCTCCCCGAGGAGGCCAATTAGGCCTCATTCCTTCCGCCTGATCTCCACACTTACAAGAGTATGAGTCCCAGACCACACACTACGCAAGTGTTTGCTTACATCACGGTATTCTTTCCTCAGTGCTGGATGTCCCTGACAACACCCGGGCCTCACTCTTCCCATGTATGAACTTTCCATTTACACTACGAAAGATCTCAGCACCTGCTGTGTTTCATGGGCAGGACCTTTATGTGTTCATATGAGAAAGACACATTCAGTTCTCCCTTTGTTTGAAGAATCACTAGGTCTGGGGATGCTGCAGTGAACAAAACAAGGGGCTATTTCTGGCCTACAAAGTAAACAAATAATCAACTGATTCTCCCCCAAGAGCCTTGTAGCCACTTTGCAAATGAGTAATTGAAGTCTCAGAAGGGACCACAGCCCAGGTTAGTGAGTGGCTGGGCCTCGCTCCAGACATCACCTTCTCTACCAGTGTCAGCACTGCTAATGGGAGTAGATGCTCTGAACTGGTCGCAGGTGGAGATCACCTGGCTCTACCATTCCTGATTTGTAGGGGCCTTTGGGCTGCCTCATAAATGCCCTGCCCGGACACTGAGGTCTTCACTGTCTATAACAGTGATCGGACTCTACTTAAGAGGCCATCTGATTAGCCAGAACCTACTCCAATGGCCATATCTTCAGTCAAGAGTTTGACCAGATTTCCTTTACAATCCCTGTTTTACTCCTTGGCATAGCAGGATTCCACAAATTGGGCTGTTTTCATACTTTGCAAGATTCCGAAAAATGAATTAGCATTTCATGTATTTACCTTTTGATTCATTCCAATTACATTAGCTAACTGATCCTGAGAAGTACTTGAATTTGCAAACACTGCCATAAACAAGGAATTTCCATTAGCCAATTGAGGTCTAACTAAAGTGAGCTTCCTCCTCCTCCTAACCCAGTGTGGAATCCAGACTCGAGAGACTAAGGTCCTGAGCTGATAATGAGTGTGTTATATAATCACAATACAGCACAGTTATCATTTCATTGAAAAGTAGTGACTGCTGAAATTACATTTCCCATGTAAAACAGTAAGACAATTCCCAGTTGATCAGCAAATAAATAAGAGAAAACAGCTCTAATTATTTCAACAGTGGTTGGACTCAAAGAAATTCATCAAATCCTATTTTGTGAGAAAGAGCACTAAGCAGAATTGAGCAAACATTTTTACCTGAAACTAGTCCAACATATCCTGCTCTGAAGATGACTTCTATAACGCAAATCTGTTGTTCGTAAATGACTCATCATGAGAAAACCGGGCTGAAAATGTTGGAAATGTGGGAGAAGCATGTGAAAATGTAACTCGTCTATGTGGGGATGAAGATCAGCAGTCTCTCGCAGCTGAGCTCTTTGGTAATAATGAAACGGGAGGCAGCGCTCCAAAACCTCAGGAAGGTGCAGGAAATGCCAGTGGCCATCATGAATTAGCAATCTTTACTAGAAATTAAGCAGATGGAAGAAAAATAAGGTTTCGGCAAACAGCCCCGTCTTGCACAACTCTGGCCCGAGCCACCAACATTCTTCCCATGTTAAGACTAAGGACTCATATTCTATTGTCCTCATGGCTGCTAAAATAATCCTGTTAGAACACATCGAGGCCCTCCGTACTCTGAGTCCTCTGGTGGCTTCCAACTCACTCACAATAAACCAACCAACCTATGAAACCTGGCTGACTGGAACCCTTACTCCCTGCCCGTTACCTCCGTGCGATCCAGGCATCGTGAGACACAAGGGTTCCAAACACCAGCTGCAAGGACTCCTGCTCGCAACACTATCGCTGGACATCCAGCCTTCCAAAGCTGGCTTCTCCTAAACGACCTCCAAACTTGTTCCTTCACGTCCTTCCTCTCTCAGAGGTCACCTTTTCATGTCATCTTCAACAGCCAAGTTTTCCAAAGTGATCGTTTTCTTCCCACCCCACCCACACATACGTCCTACTCTCTTTCCTCCTTCACTGCCCTTAGACTTTAACAGCCTGCAGGACAGGAATTCAGTGAAGCATCGAGTTTATTGTCTGCCTCGCCTGTTAGACTACAAGCTTCAGGGGATCTTGTTTGATTTTGCTGTTCTCTATTTCCCAGAATGTGGTAGATGTTCAATAAGTATGTGTTGACCAAGTGACTAAAAATCAGAGATGAGTGGAAAAGAATGATGATAATAATATGTTAAATGAAACTGCTAAGTTTGACTGAAATATACCCAAGTTCTTACTCCAGGGTCGGAGCCACCACTCCTCCAAGGGGACTTGTGAAGACGGTGATGAGAGAGGAAGGCAGGGCGTGGCCAAAACTGGCTGGGAAAGGAGGTGTGACAAAATCCTGGAACACGTTCACTGAACGGTCCCCCAAACCCTGAAGGTGATGTTCTCCCAAGAACTTGACTGGTTCAGACAGGATGGCCCGGACCGCACATCAGCCTGGGACTGGGTGATACAGAAAGAACAGTCCACGATGAGTTTTTGCCACTGTGGCCTGCCGTGCATGGTGTCCCGCCCTCACGCTATAGGCTGCACTTCTTTTCTGGCTTTAACTCAGCCCAGACTCATTCAGCAGAGTCTGTTTTTTAGTTTTGTTTTTGTTTTTTTTCCTACATTTAATAAAACTTCGCTACTGTCTGCATTTGTCTTGACCAATTCTTTGCTCAGGATGGAAAGAACCCAGAAAGCACCTCCAGGACAATCTAGCACCACAAAACCTGGTAACAGTGAGACAATGCCAGTTTTCTCTGAAGTGATGAGATAAAAGGAAGGTCCTTGGACCAAGAGGGCTGAGAACCAGGCTGGCAGTGGGGTGTCCGGCCACTCGACTCTGTCTCTCCTCGGGAGTCATCAGATACAAACCCGGGCCTGAAGCTGAATTTGAAGTCAGCCTCTCCCCACCCCTGCCCCCTCTCCCCGCCCCCTTCTTCTAAGTAACAAAATGGATTTATTTGCAATTCAATTCAACACTCATTTATTTACTTAATTGAATTCGCAAGGACATTAAGGTTTTGATAAGGAGAAAGGGAAAATGCTTAAGTTAGTGGTTTAAATTAGTTGATTTCGTAAAGAACTTCTCTTCCACTCATTTATGAAGATTAATGATTAATACGGGGGACCAATCTGTTTGCTTTTTGCTTGTGCAGTTTTTTCAAAACCACTGACAGTAATTTGGCAATATTTGATGCTTA
>PVIC010021301.1:0-28698 GCA_004025085.1 Thryonomys swinderianus
AAAAAAAAAAAAAAAAAAAAAAAAAAAAAAAAAACCATATGGTCATCTCAATAGATGCAGAAAAACATTTGACAAAATTCAACACCCATTCATGATCAAAACCCTACAGAAAATCAGAATAGATGGATTTTATCTCAAACTAATACAAGCTATTTACAAGAAACCAACAACCAACATCATACTAAATGGGCAAAAACTGAAACCTTTACACTAAGATCAGGAACGAGACAAGGATGTCCACCATGATCACTCTTGTTCAACACAGTGCTAGAAACAGCCACAGCAACTAGAAATAAAAGAAATAAAGATTGGTAAGGAAGAAGTTAAACTGTAATTATTCACCAAAGACATGATTCTCTATATAGAGGATCCTAAAAACTCAATCAAAAAACTGCTAGGGCCAGGCGTGGGGGCTCACGCTTGTAATTCTAGCACTTGGGAGGCAGAGGCAAGAGGATTGCTGAGTTCGAGGCTTGCATGGGCTACATAGTGAGCTCTGGGCCAACCTGAACTATAAAGCAAGACCCTGTCTCAAAAAAAGAAAAAAAGACTGCTAGACTTAGACACCAAATATAGTAGTGTAGCTGGATACAAGGTCAATGCTCAAAAATCAACAGCCTTTGAATACACAAATAACAGACTCACTGAAAAAGAAATTGGGGAGTTAATCCCTTCTACAATAGAATCCAAAAAAATGAAATATCAGGAATCAATCTAACAAAGGATGGGAAAGACCTGAAGTCCTGAAAACTACAGGACTCTGAAAAATGTGATAGAAGATACACAGAAAATGGAAAGACATCCCTTGTTCCCAGGTAGGAAGAACCAACATCGTCAAAATGGTTATACTCCCACAACTACTATACAGATTCAATGCAATTCCGATTGAAATCCCAACACCATACTTTACAGAGCTAGAGAAAATCATCCTAAAATTGATCTGGAACCACAAGAGACCTAGAATAGCAAAAGCAATTCTAAGCAACCAGAACATGGCAGGCAGTATTACGATCCCCAACTTAAAACGACTATAAAATCACTGTGATAAAAACCACATGGTACTAGCAAAATAACATACCCAAGGACCAGTGGAATAGAAGATCCAGAAACAACTTCAGATACACTAAGCCATCTTATCTTTGACAAAAGACCCAAACATTCTCAATGGAGGAAAGACAGGCTCTTTAACAAGTGGTGCTGGAAAAACTGGGCTTTAACCTGCCAAAAACTAAAGCTAGACCTATCTCTGTCACCATATACCAAACTAAAATCACAGTGGATTAGAGACTTAAACATTAAAACAGAAATGCTAAACCTGTGGCAAAACAGGTTAGGTAGAACTCTTAGAGACATTGGCTTAGGCAGAAACTTCATAAACAAAACCTCTAGAGCAAGAGAACTAGCAGAAAGAATCAACAAATGGGATCTCATCCTACTGAAAAGCTTCTGCACAGCAATAGAAACCATTGGCACAGCCAAAAGACAACCAACAACATGGGAAAAAATATCTTTACTAGCTGTTTATCAGACAAAGGGCTACTATCTAGAATATATAAAGATCTTAAAATAATCAGTCCCATCAAGTTTAAAGACCCAGTCCAAAAATGGGCATCTGAAATGAATAGGAACTTTTCAGAGGAAGAAGTAAAAGCAACCAAGAAGCATATGAAGAAATGCTCAACATCGCTGGTCATTCGAGAGATGCAGATGGAAACAACATTGAGATTTCATCTAACTCCACAAAGAATGGCTGCAATTGCAAAGTTAACCAGCAGTAAATGCTGGCAAGGCTCGGAGAGAAAGGAACCCTCCTCCACTGTTGGTGGGACTGCAGACTTGTGTAACCATTGTGGAGATCTATGTGGAGATTCTTCAGAAAACTAGGATTGGAGGTCCCATTTGACCCTGCTATTCCCCTGCTATGAATATACTCTAAGGAATTAAAAGAATCATATCATAAAGACATATGTGCACCCATGTTCATAGCAGCTCAGTTTGTGACAGCCCAAACAACTGGAGACTGGATAAAGATGTTTTTTTTTAATATTATGGAGTATTACTCTGCCATAAAGCATGACAAGTTTCAGTTACTTATGCACAAATGGACACACCTAGAGGACACACTAATAAGTGAAATAAATAGGTCACAGATAAGTAAATACTGTATGTTTTCTCTGGTATAAATGAGAACCTGTGGATATAAATGAGTTCTACAATGTATGATAGATTTTATGAAATAGGAAATATTGAAAGGGAATGTGGTAGGGGAAAGTAATGAGGGGAAAGAATAAATATGATTTGGAAAGAAAAAGAAAGCACATGTATATAGGGGGATGCAGGTTGTAGGGTAGGTAGGGATATGGGTAAAAATGAGGATTAACGCGTGTCATGTACTAGTCCAAATTCCCTAATGTTGAGTGTGATTGTGAGCTGTACATAAAATATACCAATTAAAGAATTCAATTAAAAAGTAAATAAATATGGCCAGAGGGTTAGCTCAGTGGTTCCGGTACCTGCCTCGCAAGTGCAAGGTCCTGAGTTCAATCCCCGGTAACCACATACAATGCTGGGCGTGGAGACTCATGCCCACCAGCAATCAATACCACATACCACATACCACAGTGCCGGGCATGGTGGCTCACACCTGTAATCCCAGCACTCGGGAGACAGAGACAGGAGGATTGCTGAGTTCGAGGCTTGTCTGGGCTACATAGTGAGCTCAGAACCAGCCTGAGCTATGAAGCAAGACCCCGTCTCAACAAAAAAAAAAGTAAATAAATAAAAATAAATAAGTAAATGAATGGTAATGTAAAACCCTACTGTAGGTTCATTTAGCATTAGAATATCATGCAAAAATTAAACAAATTAAATTAAAACAAATTAAATCTGTTGCTAAACTTCTAGACTAATTGACTACAATTGATATATATATATAATTTTATATACAGAATTTTATATATATTTATATAATTATATATATATATATATATATATATTTTTTTTTTTTTTTTTTTGAGACAGGGTCTCACTTTGTAGTTCGGGCTGGCTCTGAGCTCACTATGTAGCCTGGGCAAGCCTGGAACTCAGCAATCCTCCTGCCTCTGCCTCCCGAGTGCTGGGATCACAGGCGTGAGCCACCACGCCCGGCACTGTGGTATGCGGTATTGACTGTTGGTGGGCGTGAGTCTCCACGCCCAGCATTGTATGTGGTTTCCAGGGACTGAACTCAGGACCTTGCACTTGTGAGGCAGACGCTGGAACCACTGAGCTAATCCTCCGGCCCTATATAATTATATTTTTATATTTTATATATTTATATTATATATTAAATTATATTTATATAATTTATATATTTATTTATATATTTTTAATATATTATTTTATATAATTGTATATAATTTTATATATAGAATTATATATAATTTTATATAGAGACAGTTTTTACCCTATTACTGACTGCCTAAGAAGCCATCATAAGGCCTCCATGAATATTTGAATGTATCTACAACTTCTATTTGAATGAGTACTCAAATAGCTATACAGCTTTTTCTAAAGTTTATCTCCATAATTTAGCAGTTCTGTAAGGTTTTTTTCTTTTAAAAAGAACATAACCATTATAACTTAGTGATTACATTTGCTCAAGTACAACTACAAAATATGTAGTTATTTAAAGAAAAGAATTTATTTATCAATTGTTATAACTATCCATTACTTACATAAAAATGCGGCAATATTTAGCATCACCCCAAACAAGCATTTTTCTGGAGCCACTGTTCCAGTGTCACTGAAAGAATAAAAGAAGTACTTAGATTTTTTTCTTTAGATTCTTCTACGGGATAAGTAATAATAGGAGTCATTTCCAATTCTTTATCTTTTAAAAACCACTGAGTTCTATTATCACATCATTTTATAGAGAAAACAGAATAATTTCAGCTTATAAATATCTGCCTGTTTCACTTTTTTCTGACATCTTTTATTATTATTTCCTTTCCATATAATAGAATTCAACACAAAAATTTTAATGTTTAAAAAGCTATCCTGGGCCAGGGATTTAGCTCAGTGGTTCCGGCATGTGCCAGGCATGTACAAGGCCCCGAGTTTGAGCCCCAGTACCACATACCACAATGGTTGGTGTGATGGCTCATGCCCAGCACTCAGGAGGCAGAGGCAGGTGGATTGCTGGGAGTTCCAAGCTAACTTGGGCAACACAGTGAGTTCAGTGCAAGCCTTAATTACAAAGCGAGACCCTATCTCAAAAAACTAAAAAACAACAACAAAAACATTAAAAAGCTATCCTTGATATATCAAGATCACATGACTGACTTACCAGCAACCAATTATATGTATTTATCTTTTGCTTTGGAATATTTCCTAAATACAACAGGTCCATTAACAATTCTGGCCTTTTTGAACCTGTTTTTGACGCTAGCTCTAACTCAATTATACCTGCTCATCTATTATTCAATTAAGAAAATACTTATCAAGCACTATTATCATGTGCCAGTATTCTTGAGACAAGAATACAAAAGGAAGTTAACCCCCTGAACTTGTGGAGATCATATTCAAGACCACTACTACTCCTCTAGGAGACAGTGTTTCACAGTATTCTGTCCAGGCTTCTAACAAAATCATTTACCTGCACTCTACTGTGATGTGTCTGTTTATATGCCAGTCCTTAAAGACAATATAAAATATGCAGACCCGGACAGAAAATCCACTATTTACTAACTGTGGGACCTTGGGCACATTCTCTTATATCCATAAGACTATTCCTTTATCTATAAAATGGAGCTACTTATTTGTTGCCAGCCTCATTGAATAAAAACAAGAGGGAAATGAAATATATAATATATGGAAAGTATCTAGCACAGTATGGTATCCTTTAAATATTGTCACGCCAGGTGTGGTGGCTCATGCCTGTATTCCCAGCAGTCGGGAGGCAGAGACAGGAGGATTGCTAGTTCAAGGCTTGCCTGGGCTACACAGTGAGCTCAGGGCTAGCCTGAACTACAAAGTGAGATCCTGTCTCAAAAAAAAAATAAATTATTTGTGGGCCGGAGGGTTAGCTCAGTGGTTCCAGCGCCTGCCTCGCAAACGCAAGGTCCTGAGTTCGATCCCCGGTAACCACATATAATGCTGGGCGTGGAGACAGGCCCACCAACAATCAACACCGCATACCACAATGCTGGACGTGGTGGCTCATGCCTGTAATCCCAGCACTCGGGAGGCAGAGACAGGAGGATTGCTGAGTTTGCGGCGGCTTGCCTGGGCACCATAGTGAGCTCAGGGCCAGCCTGAACTACAAAGCGAGACCCTGTCTCAAAAGCAAAAAAATTAAATAAATAAATAATTTGTCTCTTGCTTCAAGTTACTAAAATTATTAAAAGAAAATCTTTGGCCCTCAAGTATTATAGGAATGAAATAACTCAGATCTCAGCTGAGATAGTACACTAGGAATAAAAAAGAAACGGAAAGTCATGTCTAGCAAAGAATAAGTATGATTTGGTGAACATCTGGATTAGGATTTTAAAAAAGGAAATTATCAAACATTGTTCCTTCCAACATTATAATTCCACAAGTCCTTCTCTCAAGAAAATTTACAATGAAAATGAAGAAACAAAAAATAATATATTGGTAAAGAAAAATTATAAAACAATAAAATGTATCTTTTACAGGCAAGAGATTTTGCTACTTCTTTACCATCTTCACGCACTGGGAATTATGGGGTCTCTTTCTCCCTACATATTACTTTTCCAGTTGTCAACATTGTTTATGTATTATTGTTACCAGAAGAAAAAGATCTGTTGTTTTAATACAGTATTTGTACTCCAAATGATGCTTCTGCTTTAGATAAACAAGCAACAGTATGTATTTCCGAAATGGTTGACTTAATCAGATGTAATCATATATATGGCTTTAACAGAATGACATCAATACTGGCCTAAAAATAAAAACAGCCATGCACATCACCTTATTAGCACATAATTTCAATTCAGTGGTCACCAAACTATTTGGGTTACATACTAATACCCAAAAAAGTCTGGCTGTGTAACTACATGTATTTATATTATTATTATCCCATATGTTAAATATCAGTAAGGTTTAGGTATTTTTCATTTAAGAAATATACATACGTATCATAAAATTTTCTTCAGGTATCCTGGTGGCTAGTTTTCTGCACCTTACTTAGACATCTACCACTTGAACAAGCTAAGAAAATATGTAAAGCACAATGGCAACAAAATTTGAGTTTGAAGTGAAATTTGTATTTGGTTCTACTCTTTGTAGCTATAATATCTAAACCTTTTGAATAGGATCTACTAGCTGAAAGGAATTTTGCAGATCTAGCTTATTTATTTGAATATGAAGGATACAAGCCAAAGAAGTAAAAATAGAGTTTAAATATTTTCAAATATTGAAGAAAGACCCCTGAATAACATACTAAGTTCATTAGTAGAAAAAAAAAAGTAGAAGGAAAGAGAAAGAAGAGAATGGCTAAGGTACTGTTAGAAAATCACATGCAGTATCATCAGAGAAATGAAACTCTCAAGAAGTCAGTGGGCTCTTAAATTATTAAAAGCTCTTTAAAGTGAAACAAAACAAGTTTTCAGAAGGGAAAATAAAAATACTCAAAGCCCCTCTTGAATCACGTGTATGTGTGTGTGTGTACACATATATACCTTCTTTGTAACACAGTAAGCACAGTGGTACATGCCTGTAATCCCAGCGCTTAGGAGGCTAAGGCAAAAAGGCAGGAGGATTACAAATTAAAGTCAGCTTGAGCTACATAGTGAAGTTTGTTAGCCTGGACTACAGAGGAAGACTCTATCTCACACAAACAAGAGAAAAAGAAAGGGTCTGTTTCCTTAGGCAACATGTTTCTCTAGGACAGTAACAATTACCAAATCTTTTGTAAAAAATCACAACCTTGGGCCAGAGATTTAGCTCAGTGGTTCCAGCGCCTGCCTAGGAAGCGCCTGCCTAGGAAGCGCCTGCCTAGGAAGCGCAAGGGCTCTGGTTCGATCCTGGTAACCACATACAAAAATACTGGGCATGGTGACTCACACCCACCGGCAATCAGTACCACATACCACAGTGCTGGGCGTGGTAACTCACACCTGTATTCCCAAAACTCGGGAGGCAGAGGTAGGAGGATTGCTGAGTTCCAGGATTGCCTGGGCTACACAGTGAGCTCATGGCCAGCTATAACTACAAAGTAAGACCCTGTCTCAAAAAAAAAAAAAAAAATCACAACCTTAAGTAATAAAAATTTAGGTGTGCTAAAAATTTTCAAAATAGCAATTTTCTTACATCTTTGTGAGTGACACTATACTACTACATATACAACTAATAACAAGGAATGTAAATGATAATGCCTAAATTATTCCTTGACATTTTCAAATTAATCTTTTATCACTTTGGAAGAGCTTGCTACTTTCTATAACAGAAAGGTTTTTTTCAGAAGGTAAACAAATGAATACATGAAACAATTATAACACAAAATAATTATCATTTAATAAAATAAATTCATCTAGCATCTCTGCAGCTAGATGTTTCAAAGGCATCACATGGAACCTAAATCATTTCTTTTTAACCTAACCACGTTCCTTTAGATTAAAACATGGGGATTTGATTAATTATATTTAAGAATATTTTGGTAACTTTCCATTATCTCACATCCCTATTCATTTAACTTTTATATAAAAGTTTAAACCGTAACAGCTCAGAAGCCATCATTACTGTGTTAAGTATTTCTCCCTTGTTAATGAGACAAAGCCACTCAAAGTAAAAGTTTCTTTAGCTCACAGTTAGTATGGGTTTCAGTCCATAATCAGTTGGCTCCAAGGCAGGGTGACATGGAAGAGGGGCATCAAAAGCAGAAACAGTTCATGCCAGGCAGAAAGAGGCAAAGGAACAAGTGCTGACCACAGCTCCTGCAGACTACTTAGGCCATGTAGCACTCACACTCTTTATCCTAGTGCACTTGATCCTAGCATTGCAACATGAATCAGTTCCACCATTACACATTCTAGTCCAGCCACTTCTAAACACCAACTCCACCTCTGATTGCATAAGGCTAGACACAAGCCATAAAAGGAAAAAAAATATTCCAATTACATATTCTAAGATAACCTCAACACTTACTTGGAAGACAAGGCACAAATAGATTACAGTTCATTAATCAACCCACTAAACTGTATTATCCTATCCTCACATTTTCTCAACTGTACAGAAAGAACTAGGCACATTTCACTTTACATTTCTTTGTTGTTGCATTTTCAATGTAAAAATCTTAATTTTAATATGATGACATAAAGCATCAGCTCTAATGTATGAATGAGATATAAAGCTTTTCTATACAAGAATACATATCACTGACCTGATATAAGGCAAAGCAGGGTCAACATGGTGGAGTGTTACTGCAATAATGTATGAAAATGTGAACGTAGCAGCTGTCCAAATTACAAGGGCTATAGGAAGGAAACTGAGGCCTTGTTGAAACCACATTTCAAGGTCTTCTGAAGAAGAAAAAACAAATTAGAAAGGACAACTTATAAGCTTTCATCATTCTACTTTAGCCATTTACTCTCATAACCTGGTATTTATCCCCTTGAGGAGTTCCTCTTCTGAAAATGTCCCTCATAGCACCTCCTTTTGTAGTAAATGGAACCAAGATATACCCACTGGCCATGGCAACTTTCTGTCCCACTAACCCATATATAACCTATAAGTAGTACTGCTTATTCTAAATTTCTTTCCCATATTCCTCTTTTCTCTATCTGCCTTCCCCATACTTCTTAGATTGTCTTTGTGAGGTTGTTGAATATGTGTAGTTGCCCTTTCATAAACTTGCAGGGATTGCTTCCAGATACAAAAATATGCAGATGCTTAAGTCCCATTTATAAAATGTCATAGTACTTGTACATAACCTATGGATATCCTTCCATATACTTTAAATCATCTCTAGGTTAATTATAATACCTAAAACAATATAAATGCAATGTGAACACTTGTTATACTATAGTATTTAGGGAATAATGACATAAAAAAGTGTTCTGTACATGTTCAGTATAGATGATATTTTTTTCTAGTATTTTCAACTCGCTGTTAGTTGGTTCAATCAGCAGATGCAAAACTCAGGGACATAGAGGACCCTCTATATTTGGTCTTCATCTATTTCTAGGTAAAAAGTTGCTAAAGCCCTTGAAATCCTCTTTTCTATGCTAATGAGATGACTAGAGTTGAAAGTTTAGATAGCTTCCAGTGGTATGGATCACAGTAAAGATCCAGGCATAATTAGAGGATTAGGACTTTGAGTCCCACCTACAGCATCTCCCAGGAAAAGAAAAGGGCTAGACCCTAAAGTCAATAACCAATGGCCAATATTTTAATCAATCATGCCTGTGTAACTGGTATCCATAAAAAGTCAAAAGACTGGTTTTAGAGAACTTCCTGACAGCTGAACCAAAGTTAGATCTTGGAGGGTGGTACACCAGATGGTTTTGAGTAGAAGCAATGAAGACAGAGGGTCATAGATACTTTCTACTCATCTACATCATGTACACCTTTACCTATATCCTTTGTAATATCTTTCATCATAAATAAATAAACATGTGAGTTCAGTGAGCCACTCTAGAAAACTGATTTTCTAGTCACTCTAGAGAATAAATGAAGGAGATCATGTGAATATCCCATAGAACTGATCCCACAGATGAATCAACTTAGGGCTTATGAATGGTATCCAAAGTATGGAGCTAAACACTCAAGTCTCTGTATCTGATGTTACCTACAGAAAGAAATTATCAGAACTAAATGGAATCTGAGGATATTCAGCTCTTATCTGCTGCAGAATTGATTGGCAGTAGTTAGAAGAAAGCCCCAACTTGCTGGTGAGTGTTAATTAGTGATTATAAGAAAAACAGTATTTACAAAGTGTTTTTTGATCTAGATTCCACCCTAAAACCAGAGAGCCCTTCTAATTCTGAAGTACCAATCTTATCACTTTACTCTCCCACAAAGAAGCCTTCAATGGGTCTCTTAAAACATTGTAAATGTCTTTCCTTAACAGGATTTGTAAAGTCCCTGCATCACTTGATATCTTCTATATTCACCTCCAGCTCCTTTTTATTTCCAATTCCTTGCTCTACCCCTCATCATGTTCATTACAAAAAGTGTTTACATCAGCAATGTTTCTTAATTACTTTAAACACATGATCTATTTACTCTTAATAATATTAGAGGTTTAAGAGAACTACCCAAGGCCATAGGGCTGGACCACGAAGAGACAAAATTTCAAATGAAACAATTTGATTCTTGAATTTGCAGAATCACTATGCTACACTGCCATAACAAATTTCTACACATCTTGAAATGTACCACACTCTTTTGCATACCTTCAGACCTCCAGCACATTGTTGCCTATAGGTTACAATGCTACCACCCCCAGTCCAACTACTCAGTTAATTACTATACATTTTTCAAGTCCATACTGCTTCTGACTTCGCTGAGTGTCTCTATTTTTTCCAGCAGCACACTGGACTCCTCCAACCAGAACACTCATCTGACTTATACTCACTTGCTTATTTGGTTTTATCTTTCTCACTAGTTTTTATTGCAGGAAACAACTGTTTTATTCATCATTACATTCCCAGCTCCTACATGAAGGAGAAAGAAAAAGAAAACCTAAATATATATATGCCACACATCACTTTCTTCCTGAAGTTCCAGGCTGTGAATGGTATATAATAGCCAATAACGTGCATTAGAAAATACTACATCTTTGTGCCTCTATTTTTTAAATTTAATTTTTAAAAATATAGACATACTTTGTGTGTGTGTGTGCACACGTGCACATTCGCTTGTGTAAATAATGTAAAGGAGTATCTCCTTATAGTTTAATGACCTAAAAGAATTTAGTATTTTCCATGAACTTCATATAGATCCTAGTCACTACTATTTGCCACCATCCTCCACTGTGTTCAATTTCCTTATCTCAGACTGATTTTCCAAATTATGAAATCTCAGACATTTTTTACTTGTACTTCCCATTTTCTCTGGTCATCTGACTCTTGACCAAAAAGTTATATTTACATCTTGCTAAGTAAGTCTCTTTCCATTATCCCTGAAGTCACTATTATAGGCTTTGTTTCAGTAACTTCTGGCCAGAATTATTATGCCTTCTGTTTATATCTGTCAGTCCATAACATTCTATGAACATTTCTTTTCCTTCACCCACTAACTTAATAATGCTAATTCCTTCCCAAGATCCTAAAGCTACCTTCTCTAGTATGCGTTTTAGGATAATTCTCAATCCTACAAATGTTGAAATTTCTAAGATTGCTTCTAATAATCCTAACTAAAGTCTTTAGGAATCCAGTTCTGGTATTTGTTGGTCAGCCAACCTTTGCATGTGTTTATGATTTTCAATTGTGAGCTCGCATTTGGAAGATCTTAACCTGGAGTATTCTAAAAGGCTTTAATTAAGGGCCTATACTTACTTTTGTCAAACCATTCAGGCACATTACTAGCCAGAGCCAACTGTTCAGGCTTCCAGTTTTTTGTTGTTGTTGTTTTTTGTTTCTGTTTTGAGACAGGGTCTCACTTTGTAGTTCAGGCTGGCCCCGAGCTCACTGTGTGTAGCCCAGGCAAGCCTTGAACTCAGCAATCCTTCCTCTGCCTCCCGAGTGCTGGGATTACAGGCATGAGCCCCCACGCCCAGCCAGGCTGCAAGTTTTTTGGACCATGACATAAACTAACCTTGAAGCTGAGAGATGGCAGAGTACAAAGTTTCAAGTTCTCAGGTGATATTCTTATTTACTCATACAAAACTGTGGTCAAATGTACAAATTTATGTATGATACCCTTTTTCTAGTAGGGAGTTACAGAATTTCCTGGCCTACCTTTCACTGACTTTATAGACTTTTGAGTCCTTACCTGAACTTCCGGAAAGGTGGTTCTCCAAGCAAAAGTTGTACAATTTCAAATGGAAATACTTATATTCTATTCTATGAATATACCCCTTTGAAATACAGGTACCCTTTATACAAACTAGCGTGTAAATGGTGCCTACTGCATTGTATACTTGGAACCCATTGGGTTGGGAATTCTATTTCTCTACTCTAGTAAAGAACAGGATGAGGCTATGTATCACTTGTCTCTTGCTATGCTTTATTCTGCTATCAGCCAAATGCCCCAAAGGAGACATGCTACTCTATTGGCTTATTACTTGTTTCAGTTTCATCATCTTCAGCCCCCCAAATTTCCCTTTCTTTCCAACAAGAGCTGCGATGCAGTTTAAAGCATAACTTAATTTATTCAGCCTTGAGGTGTTTTGGTCAAAGCGATTTTCAAAACATTTTTTCTATTAGGCTTGGTAACTCAAGTACTCTGGGAGGGTGAACAGGAGGATTACCAAATTTGAGTCTAGCCTGGACAATGTTGTGACTCAGCAAGAACCTGTCTCAAAAATTTACAAATATTTTAATTAAAGGATATGAAGTGTTCTAAGAGAGTATATGCTCTGAATGCTCTGCATTATATACCACATACTGAATATCATCAAGACTAAAGTCTGTTTGCATGCTCTAAATGAACTACAGGCTGAGAAGGGCCTGGAAAGCCACTGTCAGCATGTGACCTGGAAGCACTTAATACAACCAATCACTGCCATCCATTTCTTCCCACATGAAAATGTAGAGGACTTCTTCAAAGGGTGAGCAATGTGAATTGCACCCATGGCACCCTGAAGCCCCTGCACTGTGCCTGTATGTTCTCACATACTGACCATGTGGATTTATTCCTAGAAAAAGGAGCTGACATGAATGCTCTGGATGTTTACAACTGAACAGCCTTCCCCTACACAGCAGAGAGACAAGGCTTGTGTGGAGGTGCTCTTGGAGTATGGTGCAAACCCCAACACACTGATATCAACAGAGATATCCTGCCTTGAAGAACAATGCCGAATGTGTGTGGACAGGGCCTCTGTAAACACCCTGGATTACAATGACAGACCATTCAGTTGGGCTGCCATGAGGGAAATCAACAACCTAAAAGGCCAAACCCCCAACTCCCACCTGGTGGCCCTGTTAGTCAGAAAGAGGACTCCTGCTCTTTAAGTGTCTCCGTAGAGCTGTTGGACAATTTGCATTGAAAAATGACACGATGCCATCAGAAGTGGTCAAAGTCCAGCAGTTGTGTGAAAAACTGACTGTGGTGTGTTCAGCTGCAGGAGCACTAAAAACACCCTCACCCTAGGCTGTGTGGCGTACCCTGGGACTCCAGTATCTTTTATATGCCATGAAGGACCTTCTGCTATCAGCTTATTTGAAGGAATATCTGTCACTTGTATCACAGCTCAGAAGAGACACTTGCACCATACGGGCAATTCTGGGCAAGGTTTTCCTGCAGAACTTTTTTCTTTTCATTGAAAACAGAAAAGCATTTATTCCAGTGGTGTTGTCCATAGACTTCAAGGCAATATGTCACAGCAGAAACCTTCATACTACCTCCTCTCCCTATACCATGCTACCAAACCAAAAAATCCCTTACTTTTGTGTGCTCTTTATTGCCTACTTGGCTTTTTTATATTGCACTCTGCAAAAGAAGAGGTCTTCCCTCTCCACTTCCCCTTCAGCAGAAGGATCAAGAGGGCAAGTAAATTTCTCTAGGCAAGTAAAATGTGTTTAAAGACTATGTGTGTGGTTTCCCTAGTGGTGGTGGTGGGGCATGATTTAACACTTAAAGAGAATCTGTGCTTTTTAATTTATGTGTGAAGAAGAAAATCACAGTTCCACCTAACAGTAACTGTGTCCCAAGAATGAAGTTACTCAAATCCCTGCTGGTGTGCAGATTCAAAACTGGGCATTCAGAAAAGGTTAGAGCCATTCAGCAATGTCATTTCACAAAAGTATCTTGCTGCTTTCCACAGTGAAGAGCAGAGATTCTAAGCAGTCCTAAGCAGTGAAAGTCCTGAGCCTTTCTAAAATGATTCTTTTGGGCCAGGATATAGCTCAATGGGCTGCCACCCACCATGCAAGTTCAAGATCCTGAGTTCAATCCCCAGTTCCACTAAATCAATCAACCAACCAATCAATCAGTCAAATAAAGTACCTCTTTCTCTTCTTGAAAGCCAATCTGCAGATACTTGCTGCACCTCAGCCAAAGTCAAGGGAAGATAGTCTTTGCCCACCGGACTTCTCCATTCTCTATGGAAAACTCCCTCTGCTAAGAGATTGGAGCTATTTTTCTTCCTATTGTCTCAGAATCTTCGATTTTTAATAAAAGGTATTTTTTAGAGCTAGGGTTGGGAAGGGAATGAGCAAAGAACGTATCAGGACTTCTCTTGAGATGGTCCACCAAGATCTGTGTTATTCATACTTAACAACACTCTTCATTTTGCTAAACTAGATCAAGTTGCTATTAATCTTAGATAATTTATTTGCAAATTTGACCTGTTTAAAAACTGATTGGGGGGCCGGAGGGTTAGCTCAGTGGTTCCGGCGCCTGCCTCGCAAGTGCAAGGTCCTGAGTTTGATCCCTGGTAACCACATATAATGCTGGGTGTGGAGACACGCCCACCAATAATCAACACCGCATACCACAATGCCAGACGTGGTGGCTCATGCCTGTAATCCCAGCACTCGGGAGGCAGAGACAGGAGGATTGCTGAGTTCGCAGTGGCTTGCCTGGGCACCATAGTGAGCTCAGGGCCAGCCTGAACTACAAAGCGAGACCCTGTCTCAAAAGCAAAAAAAAAAAAAACTGATTGGGAACTATAAACAAAATGAATCCTATCTGCTGCTAAAATGAAAAACTATGTTTTTGTCTTTTGCTCATTAAAAAAAACAGAGAAAAAACTGGGCGTGGTGGCTCACACCTGTAATCCCAGAACTCAGGAGGCAGAGGCAGGAGGATTGCTGAGTTCGAGGCTTGTCTGGGCTACATAGTGAGCTCGGGGTCAGCCTGAACTACAAAGCAAGACCCTGTCTCAAAAAAAATCAAACCAGGGCCGGAGATTTAGCTCAGTGGTTCTGATGCCTACCTCACAAGCACAAGGTCCTGAGTTCTATCCCAGTAACCACATACAATGCTGGGCGTGGTGACTCATGCCCACCAGCAATCAATATCACATACCACAGTGCCAGGCATGGTGGCTCACACCTGTAATCCCAGCACTAAGGAGGCAGAGACAGGAGGATTGCTGAGTTGAGGCTTGCCTGGGCTACATAGTGAGCTCAGGGCCAGCCTGAACTACAAAGCGAGACCCTGTCTCAAAAAAAAAAAAAAAAAAAAAAAAAAATTAAAGGAGTAGGAAGCTAGGATATAGAGTTCAAAGGCCCTGGATTCAATCTTTAGTAACACAAATAAAAAAAATTTTTGTGTTTATACTCTACTAATAGAAGTACAGCCTCCTACTATTTTATCATTTTTATATATATACATTTCTTCGTATTTTTCAAAAGAGCATTCAAATGCTGTCTTCCACCTATGACTTTCTGTAATCCCTTTGTATCTGGAAACATTCAACCCTCTCTCTGAGGACTCCTAACTTGTACATTTGTTACAGCTCTTTCTTCTACAGTACAGAAATTTGGGAAGGTGTTTTTAAGTGAATAAAATTCTTGCAGAGGGACTCCACTCTTCCACCTCAACACAGCAGAAGCCCCTGCTCACAGTAATAACACAATATTTACTGAATGAAAAAACAACCAGAACCAAATCCTCTTTATTCTCAAAACTATTTATAGGTTTTTTCTTTCAGTAAGTAGCATTGCCATTTTTCCAGGTTACCCAGACTCTAAGACTTCAACGTAACCCTAAGCTCTTTCTCTCCAAAGCCCCCATATGCATCACTAAATGATGCTAATTCTATTTCTAGAACTCATTTAAAACCATCCTTTTTTCCAATGCATGCTATATAACCACTTGACTTGATTATTAAGTCCTGGCTTTTCTCCCCCCCATCTATTCTAACTGCATTGTTAAATTAACAGCCTTTGCTCAAAAACTTCTTTAAAAAACTGCAAAATTGTAAAAACTTTGTAACTTCTCTGAATCAATTTTGCCTTTCAAAAAGTGGAAATATTATCAGCATAGACTCAACTGTCTATATAGTATGTATGTAGGTATATGTAGCTCTTTCAGTTAAAATTGCAATTGATTAAAATAATAGAAAATTAAAATTTTCAGTTACTCTGTTTAAGCCACATTTCAAATGCTCAAAGGCCATTCTTCTGGTGACTACCAAAAGGCCAGTAAAAATATGGTCATTTCTTTATAATAGGGAAGTTCCACTGGACTGTGCTGGATAGTTATTATAGAGGTTAGTGATAGCACAAAAGAACCTGATGTTATTGATGTATAATCACTGGTAACTTTTTTTTTTTTTTTTGAGACAGGGTCTCACTTTGTAGTTCAGGCTGGCTCTGAGCTCACTATGTAGTCCAGGCAAGCCTCGAACTCAGCAATCCTCCTGCCTCTGCCTCCCGAGTGCTGGGATTATAGGCGTGACCCACCACGCCTGGCACTGGTAACTTTTAATATTGTCTGTTAGTCTAAAATGATAGCTGTTTTAATGAGGTTTATTCAAGGACTAAATGAGATAATATAAGTTACTGCCATAAGTGATCAGCAAATATTTGTTCCTCTTAGAATATGAAAGATAAATTACCTGTTTTACAAGTTCACAAAATTTCAGTCTTCAAAACTGTTCAAACTTGAGCCATTTATAAATTCTAAAATCCAAAGATAAACAAAATAAGTTATTTAAATCCACAGAATTTTAAATAGGACAATTAAAGTACATCAGTAGTGTTCATGAACAAAAACATGACTACAGAATTACTACCAGGTTATTTTTCTTTAAAGAATTTATGCTTGAATTTTTTTTATAACAGGCCATGTTGTCATCTGGAATTAAATAATGTTTTAATTTTAGGATATCAATTTTCTTGTGCTTTTTTACACCAGACACCTTTATCTGACTTCAAAAGTAGAAAACAAAAAGAAAAAAGTTTCTTTCTAGACATGAAGGATAAAAATTAAAGAAGAAGAATAATTTATTATTAAGCAAAATAAAGCGACACTTAGCTTGTGTTGATGTGATGTAAAGAACACAGTTGGAAGCGGAATACAATATGCATAAAAATGACGAATCCCAGCACTCTTGGAGGCTGAGACAGAATGGGTACACTCAACCTGTACAACTCATGGACTTAGGAAGATCCTGTCTTAAAACTTAAAAAATTAAAAGAGCGGGTTCAGTCATCCATATAAATATATGTATAATATATAAATATATATGAGAGCTGATTTATTAATTTTGTACAGTCACAACTAACCACCTAAATGGTGTACAACTTCTATGTATGCTTTCTGGGTATAAAGCATTTTGTATTCATATATCTTTAGGTTCTGAGGATTCTGTTTAAACTAACAGCTGAAATGGTTTGTCAATTTACCAACCACAAGTGAAAAATGTAATGGAAACTAGGAAAGAAAGCCAACTAACTGCCCATGTATCTTCACTTTAGAAAGCTGAAGGCCTGGTAGGGTAATTCTCAACCATGCAAAGTTAGAATTTTCATGGTTAAAAGTTCAAATGGCATGGTGGCACACAACTATATCCCAGCACTCAGGAATCTGAGGCAGGAGATACCAGTTCAAGGCCAGCCTGAATTACATAGCGAGTTCAAACCAGCTTGAATTACAGAGTGAGACTGTCTCCAAAAACAGACCTTTTAAAATACTTGAAAAATATTCAGGAACAAATTTTACATAGTACTAGGAGAGTCTAACAAAATGTTCTTGCACCTCTCATCTTCTGTGCGTTCTTCAAAGCCCCATGAATCAGAAATCCAGTTAATTTTTTTCACAAATCTTATAAAGCCACTGGTAATAAGAAGATTAACTGCTTGTGCTGCCTCTTCTAAGTGATGGCTTCTAAGAAACAAGAAAGTAAATTCCCAATGTTCCAAGCAAACAGACAAAAAGCCCTGAGCTGCTTTCAGAGGTTCAAAGAACCATCAAGGCCAAAACAAAACATAATACACAACAATTACTTTCCTAAATTCAAATCTGGCCTCTGGACAAATATATCTTCTAATAGTTAAGTCCTAAAGAATTGAAAAGATGATGTAGTTTTTTATAAATTACATGGAAGTGAAATGAATATCGAATAATACATTACAAATTCTAGAGCTGTATCTGGGTATAGATTATAAATTAAAACTTGGAGGAACTGGAAAATATCTCTATGGAGATATCTCTATGGAGTATTTTCTGTTTTTTCGGTGCATGTTTCTGTATCGAAATAACAGTAAAGCACAGCTGAGTACAAAGCAACAGCAGTTTCCTTTCCGGTACTGGGACCACTCCCTGCAGTACAACTGAGTTCTGGGTGAACAGAAAATCACCAAAGACCTAAAAGAGGCCCCTTGGTCCACAAACTCAATTCTCTCCACGATTCTCTTCGCAAATCAAGTTGGTGGCGAACCAAAACAAATTTCCTCTTAAGGCCAACATTGAACCATTGAAATTGATTCTTTTAGCCACCAATTTGGTTTGTGAACAGAATCCTAGAAAGAACTGAGTTCAGAGTCCGGGTACCACTGTATTTCAACTCCTCTCGCTTCCCCCACGAAGGAGTCGGAGCCCCGAAGGGACGGTCGTAAACTCAGAACTAGTTTTTGTGGGACTGGGTTGAAGGTTCTCCGTATCTCCGTAAACAAAACCAGAAGAATTATTTAGACCGCTACATTTTTCCGCTGACGCGTGGCGCTAAAGATCTCGGCTTTGCTTTGTCTGGTTGCGAGGGAAAACTATGGGATACCATTTAGGGCAGGCAGAGTGGCGACACAGGGGACCAAGTCGGGAGACAAGTGAGGCAGCGGCCTGAGGCCGGTCGCCACTCACCGGCCCCCGCAGGAGGAGGCAGAGGTCGGGCGTGCCTGGCCAGTTGCCCACCCGGGCTGAGAGGAAGACGCTAGGATGTGCCCACTTTCCCGGCCCACCCTTCCCCACCCTCAGACACACCTCTCTAAAGGGAGTGTTGGCGCCAGAGCCAGTCCAGTTCCCGGACCTCACCTTTCGGCCTACCTTACCGCTGACCTCGCCACGCCAGCCCTGGCTCCCAACCGGCCCCGTATCTTGGAAACAGGGCGGGGCCCTGGGCGCGCTCCCGCGAAGCGAAACCCTTCCAGCTCCGCGCACGCCGCTGCTCCTTCCTACCCTCTCTTTACGGCAGTCGCGAAAGTGTCGTGAACGTGCTGCCGCCGATTGCAGTCACTCAGCGCCCGGGAGTCGGACTTATTTCTAGGAGCGTACTTGAGGTCAGGGTAAGGCTGTGGGCGGGAGTTGGCTTCGGGAGAAAGAAGTGTCGGTGGGGGCTTTTCCCCCAGGAGGAGTGAAGAGAGGGTAGAAGCTCCGGGGCGGCCGTTACGGTGTAGCTGTGTCGGGGCTAGCCAGAGGGAGCGCGGTCCTTCCTCCTCGCGCAGGGTGGCCTCGCGCGCGGGCTTGTGGGGAGGGCGGGGGGCGAGTGACGGCCCCTCTGCGGACTCTGGAGACTGGGGCGGCGGAGCAGTGGCGCAGGAGCTCGGGAACAGTGTGGAAGCCGAGTCCGTGGAGCCAGAGCCGCCGCTAGCCGGTGCTGAGCTGGTCTAAGGCTAGGTCGCTTCCCGCTTGGAACCAATCTTGCCTGTCAGGTCCACACCCTCCTGCCCCAGTGCAGCCCTCCACAAACCCTGTAAGCATCCTGTGCTGGCTTTGACTTCCCTTTAGAATGCGGTGGTGATGGTTCGTGGCTGGGCCTTACTTCTTGGTCAGCAACTTTTCTAGAAATTTCAGAACCGTGTTGACAAGCTCAGGGATTGCCGGCAAGGTTTTATTTCGGCAGTATTCTTGGAAGGAGAAAAGACAGGTTTGCTGGTGTTTTGCCAGTACTCCCCGGGAAGGTTTGGACTGATAAGATCTTTTCATTTAGCCCTATTTTTTCCAGTTTGGTGCCTGGCCTTTTTGCCATTTTGCATCATTGGTATTGAATATATTATTTTTTTCCTGAAGTCTTACAATTTATCACTGAATCTTTTTTAAGACAGCAAAACCACAGTTGCTTTTCAACGAGCATTAATGTTTCACTTGTATATATTCAAAATATTCAATTCCTACTCACAAACTGATAGGACTATGTCCAAATACGTGTATTTTGGATTGATTGACTGAGAACACGATATCATAAAAAAGGTATTTGAAACATTACCAATTTAGAATCATTGACATGCACATAAAATCCTAGGAATTGAAATTATAAAAGCATTTTTGCTGCATATTCATTCAGTGCTATGAAAAACTAATTAAAAATCCTTGTAAAATTTGACATTACAACCCTTCATTCTGTTCGATAAATAAATTAGATAAAACTAGCTGAAATGTTGTGTTCTTTTTGAGTATCATGCTATGCAATTCTTAAGAAAATAACCTCTAAAATTTAAAATTTTTGCTTTTGATCCCTAGAAGAAAACTACTTTTTTTTTTTTTAGAAATGCATGATTTCACTTCAGCAAAACACTAGAGGAAGGTTGTATTACATAGTACCATTTTTTCTTACAAATCTGCTGAAAAGACTTTTTTTTTTTTTTTTTTGGTACCGGGGATTGAACTCAGGCCCTCATGTGTCCAAGGTTGGCATAGTACCGCTTGAGCTAAATCCCCAGCAGCTTTTGTTTTTATAAACTTTCTCCATGGATCATTTGTTAAGTAATGTTGAACTTACTCTGTGATCCTATTGCATTTATTTTCTTTTTGTCTTTCCTTTTTTACTTGTTACTTATTATTTACCCCTTTTCCTAATAGTATTGGCCATTAGTATTTTCCTTTATCAGTGCCATAAAGGTGGGAAAGAGCTACTCAATGCCCAGTGAAAGGATTGGCAACATACTGCTGAATCAGTGCAGATCAAACCTTGGCACCCTTAGACATGGGGAGGAGGGTGGAAATTCTGGAATTTCACACAACAGGTTAGATGTTGTGTAAGTTTACCGTATGCTCTGCTCAGCAATTGGAGTTTGTTTGTTGGGGTTTTTGTTGTTGTTGTTGTTTTTTGAGACAGGGTCTCACCTTGCAGTTCAGGCTGGCCCTGAGCTCACTGTGTAGCCCAGGCGAGCCTCGAACTCAGCAATCCGCCTGTCTCTGCCTCCCGAGTGCTGGGATTACAGGCGTGAGCCACCACACCCGGCATGATGGATTTTTTTTTAATCCATCAATTTAACTTATAAATTGTAAGTTTAGTAAATGTATTCATTAAATATCTGATTATATTTTTGTAGCATTGTTGGCCTGTTCATATAATTATCCATGCCTGCACAAAGAAAATGCTTTGTCAGACCAGATATTTTCTTTGGCCTCTCAAAACAGTTTATTGACAGAATGTTATAATTCAGCTGTTTACATGATTCCCCTCAACCCTTTGAACTTCTTGAGATTATAGAATAATTTGTTTTTCTTAAAATTTCTGTAGAGTCTAGCTAACTAAGAATGCTAATCAAACTTTAGATGCATTATATTTGGTTACTTACTTAGTGCTAGTTACAGAGATTGTGGAAAAACAATGTTAACAAAACAAGTTTGGCCCCTGCATTTATGGAGCTTATTGAGCAGTATGTGAAAAGAACAAAAGAACAAAACAGGTCAACAGACAGAAAACACTCAGTGTGATGAGTACTACAAAGGGAGCAGAGCACTAGAGCCAGGTTATAGCAATGGGATGGTTGCAATCACTATAACATTTCAATCAGTATTAAACACTGAATTACACGTGATGGGAATTTTTTACAGTTTAAAATATTCACTTATGTATACAAATATATCCCCAATTGTTCATTAAGCTGTGCTCCAGAATTGTAAGTTTCATTATAAATTCATTGGTGGTTATATCAGAATTAAATATTAAATTTTATTGAATTAAATTTTCCATAAGGTCAAAGTAAAATCTCAAGTCTTTGTCATCAGTAAATCTCTTTATTCTTCTGACTCTTCAGGCTTCATGTTATCCTGCTTTTCTGCCCTTCTGATTTCTCAGATACGTGAATAAGACAAGTTCTTTCCTGCCTCGTGGACTATTCTTCCTCCTAGTCTTAAAATGTCTGGCACCTTTTCCTCTGAGTTTAGACTTTAACAACTCTTTTTAAAATATGTACTGTAAGCTATTTCCTGGCTCAACACTTTGTTTTCTTCTTAGTGCCCATCAGATGACAGTGTAACATTACTGGTTGTTTACCAGTTTTTAGTTATTTTTCCACTGGACATGAAAAGTGAGACTATACCTATCTTATTCATTCCATTTAGTTATTGCCTGAATGCATGCACAGTTTGGAATTCTTTTTCCCATAAAAAGTTGACTGGTTGGTAAGCTTCTAGGCTACCCAACAATTTTAATACTTTACTTTTTCCTTTTCTCTTTTTTTTTTTTTTTTTTGGTTCTTTGTACGGTGATAAAAAAAGGATACTTTCTGCTCACATTTTGGCAAAGGCCTGATTCCATATAAAATTCTTAAGTACTGGGCCGGAGGGTTAGCTCAGTGGTTCCGGCGCCTGCCTCGCAAGCGCAAGGTCCTGAGTTCGATCCCTGGAAACCACATACAATGCTGGGCATGGTGACTCACGCCCACCAGCCATCAATACCACATACCACAGTGCTGGGCGTGGTGGCGTGATCCCAGCACTCGGGAGGCAGAGACAGGAGGATTGCTGAGTTCGAAGCTTGCCTAGGCTACATAGTGAGCTCAGAGCCAACCCGAACTACAAAGCAAGACCCCGTCTCAAAAAAAAAAAAATTCTTAAGTACTTAATTTTTGTAATAGTTGTAGCTCCTTTCCTTATTTCCATTCCCATATCCTTTTTTCCTTTCACCATGTACAATAGTCCTGATCTTTCTGCTGTACCCCCTTCTCCCCTGACATAGGCTTGCTTTTCATTTGCTAAAATTTAAGAACGTTACTTTTTTCTGAGATAGTTTTCATTGCAATAGTCCCCAGCTTAGTTATGATGGAAGAAAGAAAAAATAGAGATTGGCCTGTGGAAGTGTCAGCAACTTCCATGGTTCTTTGTGCATGTCAAAAGCAAAGTAGCCTTAGCATTTATATGTTAGAACCTACCTGACGCTGAGTATGTTAACAGTGTTGGTGCTAATAGTTTCATAGACACAGTGTTGTCAGATTGAAATGTTGGTTTTAAAAAAGCTTCAAAACCTCGTCCCTTTTCACTGGTGATTTATATAATAGCTACATCTAGAAAAACTTGTCAAAATGTAGATTTTTCTAAAGGAGAACTAAAAGGTTAAAAATCTAGGTCATGGTGGGGGGAGTGCTCAAAATGAAAGTATCAGTGTTTCAATTAGTCCTGCCAAATGTTCAAATTTAAAACCATAAGGATCAGTTGCTTATAGCTGTTCAATGCCAAAAGCAAGCTCAAGATAACACCTTTTTTTTTTAATACTAAGAGAATGGAACACTGTAACAGTAAAATACAAACTGACAAAACTTTTTATTCTTTCAAATCACTTGCGTAAGAGCTGATTGTAGCTTATCTAATATGAAACTACATCGTTCAATTTGATTTTAAAAATTTGGGTACTGTAAAGCTAAGTGTTTTGGTCATTATCAGTGTCATCTGATTTCAAGTGATCTCATCACAGTTTAATGTTATATAAACAGCACTTAAAGAATTTTAATTAGTAGTTGTGAGGAAGAATTCTTTGAAACAGTAACAGTTTAGGTTTGATTTGCATTATTGGTTTGAATATTAAATATTTTTATTTTGGAGACCCACAGTGGGTTAAATTGTGGCACTGATTCTTTTGAGATTTTAAAAATCTACTTGATCAAATTTGCTGGACTACAATGACTATTTCTAAATCAAATATTGAGGCACTGTATGTGATCTCCACCACCACCAGGGATTGAACTTGGGCTCTTGTGCTTTGTAAGGTAGGATATAAGGAGAAAGTCCTGGCCTTTATTTAGTACCAACATTATATCCACATGTCCAGCTCAGCCTTGTTGGAATGTCCATCTGCGTGCACACAAAGACATACACACACAAAACTTCCTCAGTCTTTGTATTGTTTTCTAGCTTTTGATCTTTTCCACCATCCTCATAGTCACCCTGCCAAGAATAAATCAGATCATGTCACCCACACACATGTGCACACACATATAAGAGGGATGACACCTAGGCATGTTTTGATGCTAGGTCCACTATTGAGGTAGCCCACACACTATCACATGGTATTGGACATTGAACCCAGCACCTTCACAACAACCTATATCCCCAACCTTTTTTATTTTATTTTTTAATTTATTTATTATTAAATTTTGAGGCAAGATCTTAATAAGTTGCTCAGACTGGACTGGGACTTGTGATCCTCTTGCCTCAGCTTCCCAGGATATAGGCTTGACTCCTTTTTACCTCTGCTTCTTCACTTTTTATATCTAATTCACTTACTCCTTTCTGCTGATTCTTCCTTCTAAGACAGTTTCTAAGAAATTATCTGTAGGCTTGATTATCTTCTGTATTTCCATTTTTACCACCCTACTCTAGGCCCTTAGTATCTAAAACTCGAAATCGTGTGCTTATTTAAATTATTATTTCTTTATAGTTCAGGGTCTAATCTTTCTAAATCAAGTAGAAGCACTTCAGAAATTAAGTTCTTTATCAACAGTAATCACTTAATCTACTTATCTTTGTTTGTTTTACTACTTCCTCAAATCATCTGGCCCCACTGCTAAGAAATGTGATATATATCTTATTAAGTTTCTTGTTGCTGTTACTCCCAACTAGACTACCCTCTATTTCATCTTCGTCCAGTAAGTTTCATTTTTCAGCTCAGTTTAAACAGAAATCCTGGGTTTATAGTAATCCCATTTATAAGACCTAGGATTTTGACAAGTTAATTAGCCTCACTGTGCCTTAGTTTCTTTTTCTGCAAAGAAAAAAAGAAAGAGAGAAAGAAAAAGAAAGAAAGAGAGTACCTACCTTGTAGAACTGTTGTGTGGGTTAAATTAGTTTCCATATAAAAAACTTAGTTTTGAGTACTGCAGTGAAAATGCTATATCAGTGTTGGCCATTTTCATTAAATAAAAACCTGGGTTAAACCCATTTCAACTAAGTCATCCTTCTGATATTAATACTAATCCTCTAACCTTGGAACATAAATTTTCATATATACTATATATAATATATATATAAATATAAATCACTGTACATGTATGACATGCAAACAAATATGAAGTTTAAGATCAAACTGTAAGGTAACAGGGAGCATGACTGTTAAACTCCCTTAATTTTCACTTATAGATGAGGTTATACACCTTCAACAAGAACCAGAACCAAAATTAGACTCCTAGTCTTAATTTGTTTAGTATTATTCTGTTAGCTAGTTGAATTTTTTAAATTTACTGATACTGAGTAGTAGCTGACAAATACCTATTTATCTTTTCCCAGGTAAACACTAGTTCCAAAAGCTACAAAACAAGATAAATTACTCTTTCCAAATTAAAGAGAACCAAGATCCATGAGTGGGCATCGGTCAACAAGGAAACGATGTGGAGATTCTCACCCCGAGTCCCCTATGGGCTTCGGGCATATGAGTACTACAGGCTGTATATTAAATAAATTGTTTCAGTTACCTACGCCACCATTGTCTAGACACCAACTAAAGCGGCTAGAAGAACATAGATACCAGAGTGCTGGACGGTCCCTGCTTGAGCCCTTAATGCAGGGGTATTGGGAATGGTTGGTTGGAAGAGTTCCCTCCTGGATTGCCCCAAATCTCATCACCATCATTGGACTAGTGATAAACATCTGCACAACTATTTTACTAGTCTTCTACTGCCCTACAGCTACAGAACAGGTAAGAGGAACTTCTTCATAGATAACAGCATTTGTTTTCTACCAGAAACATTAGAATTGAAATTTTGGGGTCATTTAATTACAAGTAAGACATTCTGACATATTAGCTGTTTTTAAATACATTTACATCATAATAAACTCATAAGTACAACCAACTTTATGCAAAGGATACATGCTGATCCTAATAGTAAATTAATAATAGCAGGAATTAACCTATAAAGTGTCAACGTTTATAGAATAATTTTGCCTTTTTTTCTTTTTAGAAGACTGATTAAAGTCTTAGTAGAGTTTAAAATGGTCAGATAGAAACACTTGTGGTATTTAAGGTAGTGTAGCTATAAACCAGTCTCATCAAAAGTATTTTTTCTTCATCAGTGAAATTGTTGAGTATCCCTTTTCTTCCATAAACACATATGGCTGAAAAACTTAATGTATATCACTATTACTCTAATAGAGCGAGGAAAATGAAAACATCATTGTGATATGTTTTCTCTTCTGTGTCCTATTCTGACTGCCACTGAAAGGAAGTATAGTATTGCTTACAAAAATTCTACTTACACCTTCTCAAATTCAAACCTCTTTTCTATTTTTACCCTCTGTTTCTCTTCATACCCATTACTTGAAACCAAAACTAGAACTGTTGATCATAATGGGTAATTAATGTTTGTTTCTTTGGTTTTAAGAGTTCCTTTTCAAATGATAAACTAAAGTAGGTAGACGGAAGAGAATTAAAAGTATTTGTACTTTGCCTGTGTTAACCAGAATACTCAGTCCCAGGTTACCCAGAAAGATGGAAGATGATCTTCAACTAAAGATGTCAGGACTGAGCAATATATGAAATTATAATGCCCACAGCCTCATCATGCTTTATCTTGTTTTAAGCTTGAAGTCATTTTTTTTAAAGCAGTCTTTTTGGATCACTTATCCTTGAAGATAAAATTACTGCCATCTGATTCCTTGCTATTTTCATCAGTTCATTTGTTTCTACATACATCTCTTAAAATGAATGGCTATTAAAGTTCACAGTGACCTCTAAAATTTGATTTTTACCTTCCAGGTGGTTATTTCTACCACCTTGCATACCTTAGTTTTAATTCCTTTTTTACTATTCAAATATAGTTTATACAGATTATATGAATATATTTCTGACTTCTCTTATTTTAAGTGTCCTGTTTTACTTTAACCAGGATTGTTTAAAACAAAAACCAGTACAGTTGCTTAAACATGTCCCAGGATTCTTTGTCATATTGTTGAGTTGTTTCACATAGTGCTTACCTGTGCCCTGAACACTGCTTACACAAAAGTTTGATGTCAGTCACCTATGTCCTTATAGCTGTGGAGGTGTGAAAGGAGGGAGGTAGGTTGATTCCAATGAAAGCCCTCCAATAGTGCTAGGTAGGGATCAGGAAGTGAGAGTAAATTCAAAAGTAGCACAGCCACTAACAGTCATTTATTGATTACCCCAGAGTATACCACATATCATGTTCCTTTTCATTATTTTACTTGTTCACTGTTCTTAAAAGATTTACAATTAGTGATGTAATCCCAGAATTAGTTAAAACTTTGGGGAACTTCCAGAACTGCAAGTATTCTGATCGCAGGGAAATTTTCCAAATTGCTACTGGGAGGAATCAAGGTAGACTATAACTAAGCTACTGTTTATTGCTCTGCAAGGAAAGATAATGTTCTACAAAGAAATGATATGCTCGGATACATTTGTAGCTGCATGCTGGAAATATTTGTTAGGTTCAGATCGGAAGGCATTAAAATAGGTCAAAGTTGTCTTCTACCATAGGTCCTTATTATCTCTGATTTTCACTAAGGTAAATAAATTTTCCTGGTCATACTTTATCATTCTACATCTTAGTTTGTAGTATAATAAGTATTAAGTAAGATCATGCATTCAGGATACCTAGCATATAATGAAATGGTTACTACTGTGTTCATCAAAAAAGATTAAATATAAGCCTATTCTTCCCTGCAACCCTTCTCCCAGATCTGATGTTCTCTAATATATATGTTCTCTCTGTATATATAGATGTTCTCTCTGTATATAATATACAGAGTCATAAATTGATCTAAATCCTTAAATTTTTTATGTTTTTGTTAGCAAGCATTTTGGAGTCACATTTTATCATCCAGGAAAATTTCTACTCATTATAGCTTTTAATTCTTTTGGGCCTTTTACTAATAAGGGATTGTTGTTCATGTCCCTATATTATGAACTTTCCTTCTATTTTTTTATGTTAATGATTTTTTTAAATAGCTCAAAAGTGTCATGACTGATATATGTGTTCCTTCATTCAGTGTCTTTCCTATGCTCTTAACCAAGACCACACTTCTTGACTTACAAAGCTGTCTTTTGAAAATACCTCTGAGAGTTGTAAAATAACAGGAACAAAGAAGAAGTATATATTAAGTTATTGCACTACAGGTAGATTTACAGGAAATTCTGGAGAAAAAAGCCTTACCCTGTCTTTTTTATGTATGTAATTATTTTTTCTGCTTTGTGTGTACACTGATGTTGAAGTTAAGTCTCTGTTCCATTGCACTATTTTGTACCATTACAACAATGAGTCTTTGCAGTTCTGTAAAGCAGGGCTATCTAGTAACATATCCTGTGATAGTAGGACGTACCTCTAAGGTCCAGTGTTATAGCCATAGCTACATGTGGCTATTTGGCTTTAAAATGCACTTAGTGTAACCAAATTTTTAATTTTATTTAATGTAAACTAAAATGAGAAGGCAGGGGCCGGAGGGTTAGTTCAGGGGCCGGAGGGTTAGTTCAGTGGTTCC
>PVIC010021302.1:0-28731 GCA_004025085.1 Thryonomys swinderianus
GATTTTTTAAATCACAAGTTTTTTTTTGGTGGTACCAGGGATCGAATTTGGGCCCTTGTGCTTCCAAGGTAGATGTGGTACCACTTGAGCTAAATCCCCAGCCTTAATCACAACTATTCTTGCATAAACACCCACATTCACTCAGCTAAAAATTAATTTCAGACCCTGTCTCCAAAAAGAAAAAAAAATTCAGGTAGTCCCTTTCAAATACATTGATATTAAACATAAATGAAAGAATAACCAACTACATATTTAATGGTCAAAATAAAATGTATCATATTATTACAACCAACCTCAGTTCTGTTGTGTCTGGTTATTTAAGAGGTAGCTTTTGTTGTGTAACAACCATTATTAAAAGGAAGTATATTAATATAATGCCTTTACTGTTAATATGACTACGTGGACAGAGCTACTCTGAGCATTACTGGCCCCTATACACCTGTAGTCAGCTGTGGATGATATGGTCAGGCTCAGCTGTTATTGATTGCGCTTTCTAAGTGTTGGAGCAGCTTTTGCAGGATTATTCATGGTGCCTTTTGCTTAGGAAAACTGACTTCTCTCTCTTTTTTTTTTTTTTTTTTTTTGAGGCAGGGTCTCGCTTTGTAATTCAGGCTGGCCCTGAGCTCACTATGTCGCCCAGGCAAGCCTCGAACTCAGAAATCCTCCTGCCTCTGCCTCCTGAGTGCTGGGATTACGGGCGTGAGCCACCACGCCTGGCACTGTGGTATGTGGTACTGATTGCTGGTGGGTGTATGTCACTACGCCCAGCATTGTATGTGGCTACTGGGGATCAAACTCAGGGCCTTGTGCTTGCGAAGCAGGTGCCGGAACCACTGAGCTAAATCTTTGGCCCCTGACTTCTCTTTTTATGTCCTTCCCCAGGAAACAGATATACTTCTGAGGTCCCTTAGAGCACATATAGCATTCTGCTTCCAAGTCAAATTAAAAGTTCTCATCCACCTGAAGCCATGGAGGATGACTTCTTCCAGATCTATTCTTAGTAGCTGAAATACCTTAGAGAAGAGAATGAGAATGAAAGTAAAGTAATTCTTCCATCTCTTTTGGGAAATGTATCCAGGACCTGCATGGGTTTGTCTTGTCCAAAATAATAAAAATGTAGCAGCACACAATACATAGTGAGCATGGCTGTGTGCTACACACAGAGAAAAATTGTATTAATAAAAATAAGCACAGGGCCAAGCTTTGCCAATTGCTACTCTATATAGCTGTCCCTAGATACAATAGCCTCTCTGCCTTATTTTGGGGTTTCTGTCACATAATTAAAAAAAAAATCTTTTGACTTTCAGTTCATCAATTTATTTTTGAGTCAAATGTTTCTTTTATGCAGTATGTTGTTTGATCTTGAATCTTCATCCATTATACCAGTCTCTCTTGTGACTGGTGAATTGAGACCCTTTACATTGATGGTTATATGTATTTATTTATCCTTGTTATATTATTTCCTTGCTGTTGGTGTCCAATCTTTTCCGTGTTTAATTGCATGCCCTACCTGGTTGCTTTTTTCTCTTGGTGTTCTTGCAATTTGGTCTTTGTTATCTCCTTTTAAAATCCCCTTAAGCAGATTTTGAGGTGGTTATGAATCTCTCCCGTTGTTCTTTGTCATGGAAGCATCTTCTTTCTCCTTTGGTTTTCAAAGATAATTTTGCAAGATACATCAATCAGGGTTGGAGGTATTTTCAGGTCTTGAAACAATTCACTCCAAGCTCTCCTTGCCTGAAGAGTTTGTATTCAGAAGTCTGCTGTGATTTTGATGGGCTTTGGTAATTTGTTTTTCTCTAACAGTTTTAATATTTGTTCTTATGCTGACTTTCTGGAACTTTGACATTTATATGAGTTGGTGTAGATTTATTTTGTTCATGGGTATTTTCAGTTCTATATGCTTCCTTTATCTGTATGTCATATGATTTTACCATTTCTGGGAAATTTCTGCCATAACTTCTGTGAACAAATTTTTAAATAGTATTTATACTAACTCTAGCTTTCTCGTTGACTTCAAACAATCTTGTGCTGTCCTTCTTGACATGATCTTGCAGCTAGATGTTGAATTTTCTTTCCTGAGACAGAGTCTCGCTTTGTAGTTCAGGCTGGCCCTGAGCTCACTATGTAGCCCACGCAGGTGTCCAACTCAGCAATCCTCCTGCCTCTGCCTCCGAAGTGCTGGGATTACAGGCATGAGCCACCATACCCATCTAGATAGCGTTTTAAAAGTACCTATTTTTTTCAAGATATCTTTCCTTTTATGGTCACTAGCCACAATCCTGTTAAATCTCATATCCTACCCTCACCTTTGTTCCATCAGTCACATATACTTTCAGTGAAGTTTTTAATTCCCTGGATGTCTAAGTCTATGTGATGAATGCAATCTCTTTCCTATGCTGGGCATGGTTTCTACCATTTTCCTAAACTCATCTATTTTATGTGTCCATTCTAGGTGCATTTACCATATCCTTCATTTTTATTCTTTAAATTTTTAACCTGAGAGATTTTTCCCCTATAGCCTCATGAATTTTGTTCCTCTTCTCCTGCTATCACTTCCTTTTACTCATCAGAGACCTTTTCTTCCACTTGCCATGCCTCCTCATATCATAATTTATTATTTCATAGCATTCCACTTGCATTCTTTTTTTTTTTTTTTGAGAAAGGGTCTCACTTTATGGTTCAGGCTGGCCCTGAACTCACTATGTAGCCCAGGTGAGCCTAAAACTCAGCAATCCTCCTGCCTCTGCCTCCAGAGTGCTGGGATTACAGGCGTGAGTCACCACGCCCAGCACTGTGGTATGTGGTACTGATTGCTGGTGGGCGTGAGTCATCACACCTGGTATGGTTGTCTGTGGTTACTGGGGATCCGAACCAGGGACCTTGCGCTTGTTAGGCAGGCACTGGAACCACTGAGCTAAATCTCCGGCCCTTTACCATTATTTCTATTTTCTTCTTTCTTTCCCCAGTTGCCTCTCTTTTATGATATTTTCATGTGCTTGAAAATTGTCTCTTGTCTTTCAGGTTCACTTCAATATTCTCTTGCTTACCTTTCATGCTTTATTTCCTGCCCTTTTCTCCAGCTTCCCAAAGTTTGGGTGATCATCTAGTGTTGTCCAGCTTTGTCTCTACTACAGTTCCCTCACTAATCTCGCTGGTGGTTCTCCCTTTTATGACAACACTCTGGTTGTCTTGGTTCATAACTATAGTCCAGTATCAAAGGACCAGGTGCTATGCCAGATAGGTAGTAATTTCTCAGCCTTAATAAATCAGGAAGGTATGATCTTGGGACAGGCAGATGAAGAGCCACATATGCCCAGAAGAAACCTCTGAGCCATAGAAATTTCCTAGAGAAGCCTTAATAGAAGTAATAAAGCTACCTGTCATAAGGAATTTACAAGATTCAACATAGAAAAAATAAATCAATGACATGGTGCAGAAGAGTCTGCCCTGAGAAGAGTGAGCTGCTGGTTCTCTGCACAGTGGCTGCCCTTCCACGTCCTTGCCACAGTGAAAAAAGCACCCACCGGAAGAGTGAAGAAAACCCGTGGACTACAGCCACCGGTGAGTTTGTGGAGCCAGCACCACCAACAGGACCCTGGACTCACTTCACAGGAAGGGCAGCTTGTACCCTAAACCCTGCAGGATTTCACTGAGCTCAACTCAGGCATTGTAGCCAGAACCCAGACTGAATCCCAGTACACTGTGGCTGTCCCCTTGTGACTACTTAACTGCAATCTGCGTGCTACTGCCCGTACTGCCTACTGGAAACAGCAGGTCTGTGCCTTGAAGGGCCCTGTTGGTGTTGTTTTTTTTTTTCTTGTTGTTGTTGTTGCCTTTTTCTCTTTGTTCACTTTTCTATTTCTATTTCCTGCCTTCTCTTTTATGCTTCATTTCTCTTTTTCTGAGTCTGTCCAACTGAGATTTTTACTTCCCTCAACTCCCCTTATTTTTTAAAAATTGAATTCATTATTGGTATAATTTATATACATCTCACAATCACACATAACATTGGGGAATTTGTACCAATATATGACACAAGTCAATTCTCATTTTTAGCATATCCCCACCCACCCACACCTCTCCACCCCCTATATACATGCTCTTTTATTTTCTTTCAGAATCATATTTATTCCCTCCCCTCATTACATCCCCACACCAAATTTCCTTTGGAAATTTCCCATTCCACAAAAACTGTCATACTTTCTAGAGCTCATTTGCATCTACAGGTGCTCATATCAAAGAGAAGATCTGGCATTTGCCTGTGATCTATTTATTTCACTCATTAGCGTGTCCTCCAGGTGTATCCATTTGCACATAAATGAATAAATCTTGCCATTCTTTATGGCAGAATAATACTCCATTTTATAAAAATACCACATCTTCTTTATCCAGTCTCCAGTTGATGGGCATTTGGGTTGTTTCCAAGATTGAGCTAACACAAACTGAGCTGCAATGAACAAGGGTGTACAACTCTTATTTTTACAGGAGAAGGAAAATAGTCTCCTCTTTGCTTGTTGCTCTTGGGTGCCCCTAGACTTCTTTGGTTCTTTTGTCCTCTCTTCCTCCAGTCTGTACTAGTTACCAGCTTGTACTAGTTCAAAGTACAAGCTACCCTTCCCATGAAGTGAGTCCAGGGTCCTGTAGGTGGTGCTGGCTCCACAAACTCATCGGTGGCTGTAGTCCACAGGTTTTGTTCACTCTTCCATAGTCTTCATTAAAGTCTTTCTCTTTGTTCTCCCTGTATACTTCAATTCTTGTCTCAGATTCTTCCTGGGTCTCAGAGACCCACTCACCCTTCTTCTTTTCCTCCTCCCACTGTTATATTGCAATGTAGGAAAGGCAAATTGAGAGAGACTCTCTGCTGCTCATGACTCTACCATCTTCTTAGAAGTCTCAAGAGGTTTCATTTACTGGATGATAGGATGGATTGACTGAACTTCGTGTATTTTTATCTAAGTTTTTTAAGTTTGTGTGTCTCAGTCCTCTCTACACCTTTTCCTGTTATAGGAACGTGAATATAATTTCTATTTGTCCTGCTGTTGCTAGTTGGTGTGTTTTGTTTTGTGTTTTCCCCTTCTGTCTCTTCTGTCTTCTAGCCTCTATCAGTTTCCTGGGGTTTGTGTGACCCTCAGATACTCTATAACCCTATTTCTAATCTCTCCCTCTCCTTCTATCTCTCTACACCACCCAACTTCCCCAAAACTTTATTCCCCAAGGGTGACGCTGATATACTAAAGGACCTGCATACAATAAACATATTTCTGGTTAGTTCTAAATTTTGGCATGTGGCCACACATGCAGCTCCTGATGTTAAAGTTATCAGAATAACAACTGCCAGTTTGTAATTTTTTATGCTGTTTGATACTGTTGATGATACTGATTGTATCATTTCAACAAAGGTAATGTGATTCTTTTTAAGTACCTTTCATGGCATGCTAGGAATGAGATTGCTTAAGGGCTATTACAGATCCAAGGAGGACAACCCCGGAAGTTGCCATATCCTAAGGGTTTTAAGTATTGGGAAGAAAACGGACTTGCAGTAACAATTGCCCAGAGAGGGACCCAGGAATTAAACCCAAACCATCAGCAATAACAAAAACATTAGAAATCAGAAAACACTTAAAAACTCAAGCAACCTTGCCGGTCATGGTGGCTCACGCCTGTAATCCCAGCACTCGGGAGGCAGAGACAGGAGGATTACTGAGTTCGAGGCTTGCCTGGGCTGCATAGTGAGCTCAGGGCCAGCCTGAACTACAAAGCGAGACCCTGTCTGAAAAAAAAAAAAAAAAAAAAGAAAGAAAAAGAAAAAACTCAAGCAACCCAGATCATCACCAGAGGGGAATCTAGGGAAAAACAAAACGGAAAAAACTGAAGCTCAATCATCAGGACTCTGAGCTGGTAACAAAACACAATCAAGTAAAATGAAATCAGAAATAATTTCTCAGATAACAACGGAGATGGCGTCCATAGCGAAAGATAGGGTTAACAGCAGTGAAGAAGAGATCAGAAACATGATGGAATATCAGTTTACAAAAGCAATGGTAAGGCAGAGCGAGCCGAGGGCTGCTGGGAAGCGCGTGCTGCCGCCTCCTCCTTGGCTCCTCAGGCGCCGCCCATTTTCCCTCTCCCTGACGGCTCGCGGGACTCTGCGCACAGCAGCCCCGAGGCTGCGGAGGCGCCTGGGACCAATCGGGACCGACCGGGACCGACCGGGGCGGGGCTTCCGGCGGGCGGCGCCTGGTGATCGCCTCCCTCCCCACCACCTCTCGCCTCACAGGTTTGGAGGATTTAAGTGCCTTGTAAGCTCAAAATCTGGAGCCTCAGGTGAAATGGATTTGCATCTTGTGATGTGTGTAACAAAGCCAAGAGTAACCTATGATGAGGATGTACTGGATAAAGACGCTGGGGAGAACCAGAGATTTAGCTCAGTGGTTCCCTTGCTTGTCTAGTCAAGCGTAAGGTCCCTGGTTCGATCCTCGGCAACCACATACAACAATAGCAGGGCGCGGGGCTTACGCCCACCGGCACTCAGTACCACATACCGCAAATGCTGGGTTTGGTGGCTCATGCCTGTAATCCAGCACTTAGGAGGCAGAGGCAGGAGGATCGCTAAGTTTGAGGCTTGAACTACAAAGTGAGGCCTTGTCTTAAAAAAAAAAAAAGTGCTGGGGAATGTGCAGTCTGCTTTGAAGAACTGCAGCACGGAGACGTGATAACACGACTATCTTGCCTATGCATGTATCATAAAGGCTTCATAGATGAAAGGTTGAAGAAAATAGATCTTGACCTGAGCATCCTTTAGATTGAGCATCAGATGACTATCGATAGGTTTGTCTTTTCAAGATGCTTGAAAAATCTAGACGACTTGAGGATTTGTCTCTGAAAAACAAAAATTGTGCGTTTATTCAGCCAGAAATCTGAGTTTTGTGAGACTTGCTGATACAGAGATGGACAATCATAGAGGAAAATAGCCCTGTTGAGAGAGGACGGTAACCACAGAACTCAGTGTTCTGAATTTGCATATGAGGGGTAAACAGGGATTTTGAAAATGCTGCATATCCCTCAATAGTCATTTACATAGTTAATACTGACCAATATTTTGTATTCAGACACTGAAGTTAACTGATTGAAAAGTTGACTTACTTTTTATTTAGTTATATTTAGTTTGGGGTCTATTTCCCCCAGCATAATGTTTCTACATTCAATCTGTTCTTAACAAATGATTTAATACTTTTTTTTTGAGACAGGCTCTCACTTTGTAGTTCAGGCTGGTCCTGAGCTCACTATGTAGCCCACGCAAGCCTGGAACTCAGCAGTCCTCCTGCCTCTGCCTCCCGAGTGCTGGGATTACAGGTGTGAGCTACCATGCCTCACACTGTAGTATGTGGTATTGATTGCTGGTGGGCATGAGTCACCACACCCAGTATTGTTGTATGTGGTTACCGGGGATCAAACCAGGGACCTTGTTCTTGTTAGGCAGGCACTGGAACCACTGATCTAAATCTCTGGCCTCATTATTCCATTTTTTTTCACCATGTGTGGAAAATAGATTTCTACATAGGAAAGCTGAAATATATTAATATTTTTAAATTAAAGGTTTAATATTATCAGAATGCTGTCCAAAGACTAAATCATAACTTAATTATATTTTAAGTAATTAGAGAATTGGAGTTTATTGCGTCCTTCCAAATGTAACTGCTCTGTAGTAAATCATCTTGCAGCTATGCAACTCTTTAAAAATATGATTATCAATTTTAAGTGCTGCCAGCTACAGTAACTTTTTTTTTTTTTTGAGACAGGGTCTCGCTTTGTAGTTCAGGCTGGCTCTGAGCTCACTGTGTAGTCCAGGCAAGCCTTGAACTCAGCAATCCTCTTGCCTCTGCCTCCCGAGTGCTGGGATTACAGGCGTGAGCCACCACGCCCGGCACAGTAACTTTCTTTTAACAGATATTTTTTGTTCTTCTCATATGTGTAATTATTTTGTTAAGCTATGCATCTCCAATTCCCACATTTGGGTAAAATGTTTAGTGAGTTGTAAACTTAGTAGCTTATTAAAAAGGTCAAGTAAAGATTTCTGGAGTGGAATTTGGAATAATTAGAAGGACATTTTATACATTTTTAAATGTTATAATTTAATTAGGATTCCAGGTTTATAGCAATTTTCATCTTTAATTTTCCAGATAATCTGGAACTTAGCATTTGATAAATGATTTTTAGAGGAAATGTAAAAATGTTGTTAATTTATAATTTGTTACTGTGATTGAAAATATTATAGAGATTCCATCATGTTCGTGAGGTTCTCTAATTTTTTATCTGGGTCTTTCACCATGATCATCACTCTGCTGGTGTCTGAGAGATTATTTCTGATTTAATTTTTTTCAAATCCTCTTTTGTTGCTAGTTAGGCACAATTTTGTTAAGTGAAATAAAAGAAACACATAAGCGTTAAGTATTACATAATTTCTCATATTATAAGTAAAAAGCAAAGTGAATGATAGATAACAGGAAATAGGAAGAATATCAAGATATGGAGGGAGGGTGCCGGGCGTGGTGGCTCACGCCTGTCATCCCAGCACTCGGGAGGCAGAGGCAGGAGGATTGCTGAGTTAGAGGCTTGCCTGGGCTACAGTGAGCTCAGAGCCAGCCTGAACTACAAAGCGAGACCCTGTCTCAAAAAAAAAAAATAAAGATATGGAGGGAGGGGAAAGGAAGAAGAGGGGAAGTAGCAAAAGCAGGTTCGGCACTACTGTATTACTTACTTTCTAAGATCAAATTGTTCTTGAGATATCAAGTTCCAATCAACAGAAGAAAAAGATAGTTTATAAAAAGAGCAAAATTGTACTCTATGAAAGCTGTACATAAGAGCATCAAAAGATTCCACGAATTAAATAGACAAAGAATCCATTAGAAAACACACACACACACACGTGCATGGACCCAAACACACACTGAAATGACAAAAAAAATCCTCTCATATATTGAAATAAAATCGCAAAATATAAAAAATGAGCAACAGACTTATAGAACCCTTAAAGCAAAACGTCTCAGTTCAATTCAGTCAGTGAAGCTTCAGACTCATAAGCACTAAGAGCTTTGTTCCATTACCCTGGTGGTGAGTTTTTCTGTTACTTTGAGTACATCAGGCTGCGGAGAAAAATTCTCAAGGCTCTCTTTATGTCTCTGTTCCTCAGACTGTAGATGAAGGGGTTCATCATGGGAGTGATCACAGTGTACAGGACAGAAGCAAATACCCCTGTCCGAGAGGCGTGTGTCCACGTGGAGCTGAGATACACACCCAGGCATGTTCCATAGAACAGGCAGACAACTGAGAGGTGAGAAGCACAGGTAGAAAACGCTTTATACTTCCCTTCTTTTGTTGAGATGCTCAGGATCGAAGCCACAATTTGAGAGTAGGAGAAAAATATCCCAGCAAGAGGAAAAAATCCCATTACCCCTGTCACAATGTACAACACAACACTGTTGATGAAGGTATCAGAACAGGCGAGCTTGAGGAGTCGAGGGAGTTCACAGAAATAATGTTGGATTTCCACGATAGCACAGAAGGAGAGGCGCAGGGCAGTGAGACTCTCAGGAAGGGCTCCTAGCACACTGAGGAGCCAGGTCAGTAGCACTAACTGGGCACAGAGCCTGGTGTTCATTAGGACAGGATAGTGCAGAGGGTGACAGATAGCCACAAAGCGGTCATAGGCCATGACAGTGAGAAGTAAATTGTCTAAAAGCCCAAAAACTGTGAAAAAGTACATCTGAGTGATGCAGCCTGCGTAGGTGATGACCTTATTCTGTGTCTTTATATTCAGCAACATCTTTGGGACTGTGGTGGAGGTGAAACAGATGTCAGAAAATGACAGGCTGGAGAGGAAGAAGTACATGGGCGTGTGCAGGCGGGAGTCTGAGAAGGTGGCCAGAATGATGAGCAGGTTCGCAAAGATCACCACTGTGTACAGAGACAAGAACAGCCCAAACAGTACGGATTGAATCTCTGGCTTCTTAGAAAGTCCCAGGAGGAGAAATACTGGAATCTCTGTGTGGTTTTGCAGTTTCATGTAAATGAAGTATTTTCAAGAGAGAGAGGAAGTAACAAGACTAAGCGTTCGAACATGCAAGAAGCGTATCAGAAATATGACTGTTCTTCAGCTTCATCATAATACATTGATCAGATGTTGCACTTGCTTAATACTTTTCTCCTTTGTGTTGATCATACTGCGGTTTCCAAACACCACCTTCTTCCCTTCCAAACAACCAGTAGCTGGGGAAGCAGACCCACAATTTAATATATAACCATACCTGACAATCCATTCAACTGTCCCAAGATCCTTCCAGCCAGCATTTGTAATTTCAGAAGTTTTCCAAGTTTTTGCAGTAATTTACATTTAAATGCCTCCTTAATGAATTCACACAGATAGGAAAAATTTCAAACCATTTATCTATAAATATATACTCACTGAATATAAAATTTGAAGGCCAGGTAACATGCTACCCAAGAAAATGATGACTATTTGACATTAGTAATTTCCATTTTATGCTATGAAATTCTAGATTTAGAAGAAAAATTTTATTAGATTGAAAAGACATTTTTGGAAAAAGCTCTGAGATAATTGTTAAGCAATAAAATATTGCATAAACATGATAAAATGTCTTAGAATCACTTGGAAAGCTATTATAATAATCTTTTTGGTAAGGTTAAATAGTGAAAATCACATATAGAAATCTGTTTCCAACAATAAAAAATACACTGTATGAAAATTTCCCTCTAAACTGTAAAATGGGACAAAAATGGAACTTACATGGGGACAAGTTTTGTCCCTGAGAATGCTCAGGGTATGCTGAAAATAGTGACTCATATTTGTTAACACTTAGGAGCTGCACAGACTGCCCATCTTTTTTCCTGAATGACCTCATTATAACTCATTGGATTGGACAGCTTTTGTTACTACCTTTTAAAAGAAAGTATGAAGCTGTCTGGGAGTGTTCCTTGAATTTATGTGTAAATGAGAAAAAAGATCTCAATGAGTTCTGAGGTTGAGTAGAGAGCAAGAGACTGGAGTACTGGAAAAGCTGTCAGGGGGAATTCAGTGTCACCCAAGACAGAAATAGGAGAGAGGTAGGTAGCTCCTTGTATGAGGGAAAGAGGCTGTGGAAAATAATTTTAGATGGAGCCATCAAAAAAGGTGTCAAAAGAGCTAAGGTTACAGGTTAAGCTAAGGATTCCTTATTGGCTAGGAACTTGAGCTTTTTAAAATTTCTTCTTAAAATTTAAGGACTTTCCTCAATTTCTTAGCTAGCCTATGCTTCTAGAAGAAATACTTCTCTGTTTTCTATTTCATTGTCAAGAACTTACTGTGCTCTTCCTACTTACTCAAATATGATCACTTGAAGATGTGTTGTGTCAGTTTTTGTTTGGAGAAAAATAAATGACAGAACCACAGGTTTTATCCTCAAGAGCAGAGAGAGATGTCAGGCTGTTTCATGACAGCATTTACTGTGGGACAGAAGTGATTTTTCTACTTTGGCTGGAGTCATGAACTGATGGTGATGGCAGAAGTTATGGTAATTTTTGATTTCTAGGCAATAAACCTGACAGTTCTTATTAAATAAATATTCCTAATATTTATATCTCTAGGCAGTATAACTAATAGGACTCTCGGGACTAGAAATGAATGGAGAATTTACAACCAATATGTCCTCTTGGGGGTTGAGAAGAATATGTTTTCTTCCAGCGGGGCCCATAAAAAACTACTATGAATTCTAAAAATAAACAAATGAAAACATTTTGGTTTTGGTGGTACCAAGGATCAATCTAGGGCCCTTGTATGAAGACATTTTATAATGAATAATTTTCTTCAATGGAAATGTATAACAACTGTATATACACACAGTTATAAATATATCTCATAAATAATGAGATATTGCATGAACTTATTAAGATGACTGCTTATCAGGTAACATTCATCCTGACATGAAATTATGAAATATATAATAATGATAAAAATACTATATTAACTTTCAATTAAAAATATAGAACAGGTGAAGAATTGAAAATTTAAATATATTACCAAGAATTGAATGTTGAAATATATAAAATAAATATTAAAGCATCTGAAGGAAGATAGTGATTACAATGCAATAATTATAGAGACATTAGTGTACAATGTTCAAGGTCATCAAGACAGAAAATTAATAAGGAAACTTTGGATTTAAATAATATTTTAGAGCAAATGGATCTAACAAACATATATGAAATATTCCATCTAATAACACAAGCAACCACTGCTGTCATTTGATGAACAGATGAACCTTTTTTTTTTTTCTTTAGACAGGGTCTCGCTTTGTAGTTCAGGGTGGCCCTGAGCTCACTATGTAGCCCAGGCAAGCCTTGAACTCAGCAATCCTCCTGCCTCTGCCTCCCAAGTGCTGGAACTACAGGCATGAGCCACCATGCCCAGCCAGATGAACCATTTTTAAAATACATTATAATTTAGGCCACAAGTTAAATCTGAGAAAATCTAAAAAGACTGAAGTTATATCAAATATCCTTTTCTAATTAGCATGGTTTGAAATTAGAAATCAATGATAGAAATTTGAGATAATTTACAGATTATAGTTAATTAATATACTTCCAAATAACCAAAGTGTTGAAGAAAAAGTAGAAAAAGGCTATACTTTTTTTTTTTTTTTTTTGAGACAGGGTCTCAGTATGGTAGTTCAGGTTAGCCCTGAGTTCACTATGAGCCCAGGCAAGCCTCAAACTTGCAAACCTCCTACCTCTGCCTCCTAAGTGCTGGGACTATAGGCTTTATGCACTAATGTTCATTAGGGAGATTAACCTGTAGTTCTCTTTTTTGGTTGGGTCTTTCTCTGCTTTGGAATCAAAGTAATGGTTGCTTCAAGGAATGATTTTGGGAGTACTGCTTCTCTTTTGATTTCATTAAAGAGTTTGATGAATAGTGGCATTAACTCTTCTTTAAAAGTTTTGTAGAAGTCAGCAGTGAAGCCATCAGGACCAGGGCTTTTCTGGTAGGTTTTTTTTTTTTATTACATTTTCAATTTCACGGAATGATACCAGGTTGTTTAACATTTTTATATCCTCTTTGTTCAGCTTTGGAAGTTCATATGTGTCTAGGAATCTATCCGTTTCTTTTACATTCTCCATCTCTTTGTAGTACAAATTTTCAAAATATGTGTTTATTATTCTTTGGGCTTCCACTGGATCTGTGGTGATTTCCCCGCTTTCATTCCTAACAGCATGGATTTGAGCCTTTTCCTTTCTTTGTTTGATAAGGTTGGCTGAGGATCTGTTGATTTTATTTATCCTTTCAAAAGAACCAACTCTTTGATTTGTTGATTTTTTCCATTCTTCTTTTTGTCTCCATTGCCTTAATTTCTGCTCTGATCCTTATAATTTTCTCCCTTGTATGAGCTTTGGGTTTGTCTTGCTCCTCTTTTTTTAAATAGTTTGAGGTTCATCATTAGATTGTTTGAGTTTTCTCTATTTTCCAGGTGTAGGCATTCACTGCTACGAATTTCCTTTGTGTCCCATAAATTCCTGTATGTTGTACTTGGGTTATCATTTAATTGTAGAAACTGTTTAATTTCTTCTGTGGTCTATTGGTTGGTCAACAGAGTGTTGTTCAACTTTCATGTGTTTGTGAAGATCTTGGAATTTCTTTTGCTATTGAGCTCCAGTTTCAAGGCACTGTGGTCTGATAGTACGCAGGGGATAACTTCAATTCCTTTGCATTTATTTAATCGTGTTCTATGAACTAGGATATGATCTATTTTGGATAATGACCCATGAGCATCTGAGAAGAATGTACATTCTGGCTTTGTAGTATGAAATACTCTGTAGGTATCTACCAAGTCCATTTGTTCAAAAGTTTGATTTAGCTCAAGTATTTCATTTTTGATTCTTTGTCCAGTCCATCTGTCAATTTGTGACAGTGGAGTATTGAACTCCCCTACTACTATTGTATTATCTTGCTTTTAGTGGTTATCTTTTGTTTCACATCCATTAATGTTTGTTTTATATAGCTGGGTGCATTAGAGTTTGGTGCATAAATATGTATGATTGTTAATTTTTTCTCCTGGATTGTTCCCTGCATGGGAATATAGTGACCTTTTTTGTCTCTCTTAGTTTTGGTTTGAGATCTATTTTATCTGCAAACAAGATAGGCATTCCTGCGTTTTTGCCATTTCCTATGACATGGAGAATTGTTTTCCATTCCTTCATTTTCAGTCTATGGGTTTCTTTCTGAATTAGGTGTTTCCTGTATGCAGCAGATTGTAGGATCTTGCTTCTTGATTCAATCTGCCAGCCTGTGTCTTTTAATGGTGCACTGAGTCCATTGACATTAATGGTAATGACTAATATGGACAGATTATAGCTGCCATTTTCCCCTGTTCTTTGCTCTTTTATTCTTTACTTTAACATTAACTTCAAATAACATTTACATGTTTAACAATTAAATTAACTATCTTTACCACTATTTGTATAAATGTAACATGAGTGCAGACAACAAAAAACAGACTTTTAAAAAAAATCACTTAAGGGCCGGAGGGTTAGCTCAGTGGTTCCGGCGCCTACCTCGCAAGCGCAAGGTCCTGAGTTTGATCCCCGGTAACCACATATAATGCTGGACATGGAGACACGCCCACCAACAATCAACACCGCATACCACAGTGCCGGACGTGGTGGCTCACGCCTGTCATCCCAGCACTCGGGAGGCAGAGACAGGAGGATTGCTGAGTTCGCGGCGGCTTGCCTGGGCACCATAGTGAGCTCAGGGCCAGCCTGAACTGCAAAAGCGAGACCCTGTCTCAAAAAAAAAAAAAAAAGCAAAAAAAAAAAAATCACTTAAGACAGTTTTTCTTTTCCAAAATGGCAGTGTCAAGTGAAAATTTAGTCTCTCTGAAATTCTGAATCCAGACACTAGGAAATAGCAACTTGAGAAAAAAAGAATTAATAGCTCCTCAGGGATCAGGACAAAACTGACAGAAAATAAAAATCTACAGAGACAATGGAGTAATGAACTCAATTGAGGGAGGGAAATGAGATGTTCTGGACTTTCTCCCTGGCTTGATTCTACTGAAATCAGGTGGGCAATGTCTGCTTTAGAAGGCTCCAGGGAGAAAATGATAGTAGATTGAGCAGGTAGTTGTTTTGATCTTCAAGGACAACAAGAGGATTTGCTTTGATGTGAATCCATTTCCATGAAGAGCTGAAGAGTGATCCCAGTGCAGAAGCCCACTATTTTCCCAGGCAGAGCACACAGTGACTCTTCTAGAAAACGGTTGAATGCTTGGATTTTGGACTCAAAACAGTTTGGGGATGGCTTCACTTCAGGGTTCTCAGAGTTACTCTCCCTTCATGACCGGGTGAGAAACAGCCACAGGAAGAGCTGTGGGGAGGGCGTGGGCTGGAAAAAGGAGTTTGAGCCTGGGGTATTATGGACTCAAGACCTACCCCCTCTAAAGGTAGAGGCCATGGCTGGCTTGAGGAAGTCTAACTCTGAAAGCCTCAACATTGAATATTTGAGCCCTCATTGTACTGCAAAGCATGGGCCTGGAATCAAATTCCCAATATTTTGTGTGATCATGATGTTTATACAAAATGTACCGATAAGATTAAAAAAATTAATAAAAACATCTTGAAAGGCTGGAGACTTAGCTCAGTGGTTCTGGTACCTGCCTAGCAAGCGCAAGGTCCCTGGTTTGATCCCCAGTAACCATATACAACAGTACTGGGCATGGTGACTCACGCCCACTAGTAATCAGTACCAATGCCACAATGCGTGGTATAGTGGTGGCTCATGCCTATAATACCAGCACTAGGGAGGCAGAGGCAGAAGGATTGCTGAGTTCAAGGCTTGCCTGGGCTCCAAATCCCAAGCTCACTGTAGCTCGGGGCCAGTCTGAACTACAAAGTGAGACCCTTCTCAAAGAACCAAACCAAACCAAACCAAACCAAAAAACTAAACAAAATGAAACAAACCAACCTTGAAGAAAGTAGGTACAGAAGTACTTTTATCTAAATCTGATAAAATGACGGATCAACAGTCAACCTGTTGCTAAAAAGGGAAAAGCTGGAAGATTTCCTTCTAAAATAAATAATGCAAGGATTTCTCTGTTATCACTCTGTTCAATAGAGTAACAGGTTAGTAGAAAGAAATAAATGGGATATGTACAGAAAATGGAGAAGATAAATTAGAATTATTTGCATATGACATGATCCACCATATGAAAGACAAAAAATTCCACCAAAAGATTTCTGGAATTAATATAACCAAATTTACTACCATTTCAAGATAAAATCAACATAAAATTCAACAGCATTACTACACCAATAAGAAAATCACTGAGAAAGAAATTAAGGAAACAGTGTCTTTCATAATAACATGACAAAAGTTTAAATGTTTAGGAATTAATCTAACCAACAAGGTGAAAAACTACTACAGTGAAAAGTACAATATTGTGAAAATATCAAAGAACCTCTAAGAAAATGAAGAAATATTGCTTGTTTCTGAGTAGTCAGAACCATTACAATTTAAATGATTATACTTCTAAAACTGATGTAAAAATGAATACATACCAATGAAGATACCAATAGCATCCCTCACAGAACTAGAGAACACAATTCTAAAATTCATATGGTACAGATGAGACTTAGTTGCAAAAAGAGCATGGCAGGGGATTCACAATCCTGGATTTCAAGTTATGCTACAAATTGACAGCAAGAAAGTATAATGTGATATTGGCAAAAGAAGAATAAAACAAAAACCTGTGGGTCAGACGTTGTAGAAAAAATTAAAGGTATCCTCAACTATCTAATCTTGACAAGAGAGTCAAACCTTTTTGCTGGAGGAAAAATAGCCTCCTTAATAACTTGAAATGGTAAAATTGGCTACCCACTTGCAGCAATTTGAACGAAGACCCATATCTCTCGCCATGTACTATACTCAAATTAAAATGGAGCAAAGATCTAAACACTGAAACAGGAGCAATATGCTCAAAGATAAAATAGGTTGAACACCTGAAGAGAAAGGCATAGAGACATATTTTCTGAACAGAACCCCAGTTGTATAGAAAATAATAGTGAAAATCAACAATGAGAGGAAATCCATATAGGGAAGACACCAAGAACTGGAAAGAAGGGGAAAAAAGTGAAAAGAAATGAGGTAACGAAATTGTGATGTGCTGTATATGTGTTATGTTCCCACAATCAATCTAATCATTATGCGGCACAAATGTGTACCAACATAAGAAAGAAAACGTACAGAAAAAAATCACAAAGGCAGCCCGGCGCACCACCCGCGAGGTCTGAGATGGCGACTGGGCGGATGCATCGCGCGTCCGTGAGGGCTTCGTCCTCAGCGCGAACGGGTTCCGGAAGCCGCTGCCGCGGCTTGGCGAAGCGCTCAGCGCCCCCTCTCAGAGGCGTCAGAGGGCCGGCGCGCGTCTCCATGGAGATGGCCTTTTTTCCGCTAGGACCCCAGCGGCGGGGCAGCCCCGCGGCGCCTGCTAGCCGTGGCGGCCCAGTTGTCAGAACAGCGGACGGGCTGGGTGTTGTGTCACGGAACTGCCAGGCTGCGGAGACGCTCGCCGGGAAGCTGGAGACTGGGTTTGCTTTGGAGGCAGACGCAGGCGGGCCTGCGGTAGGCTGGGTGGGCCTCGGGGCCTGCGGCGCGGGTGCTCAGCGGGCGGGGCGGGCCGGGGCGTGGGCGGTGGCTTCGGTGCTCCTCCCACTGCAGGGTTCACAATTTATATTTGTATGAAAGAGAAAAAAACGATGTCTTTCCGTAAAGTAAACATTCCTGGTCCTGGCTGTTTTTCTCTTTCTACTGGTTTTGCATCATAACTTCCTTGGCCTGAGCAGTTTGTTGACAAATGAGGTTTCAGATATCTGGGGCTTCAGCCTATAGATTTTCTTCCAGATAGTTCCAGAGTTGCAGTAGGTGGGAAACAAGAGGAGATATTGCTGCATCAGAAGACGGGCTTGGAGGGGTGTGGGCACTGCAGCCATAAACAGCATTCAGCACAACATCCGCTCCAATGTGATTTTCTACATTGTTACGCTTAATGGTACTGCAGACCATCTTCGGTCATGGCTCAGTAGTGGTTCCCTGAAAAACATCAGATACAACACTGTCAATTTTGACACCAAACTTTTGGAAGGTAGAATAAAGGAGTATCCTGACCAGAGAGAGCCCATGAAACCATTAACCTTTGCAAGGTGCTATTTGCCAATTTTGGTTCCCAGTGCAAAGAAGGTCATATACATCAATGATGATGTAATCGTGCAAGATGATATTCTTGCCCTGTACCATACACCACTGAAGACAGGACATGCAGTTGCATTTTCAGAAGATTGTGACTCAGCCTCTACTAAAGTTGCCATCCGTGGAGCAGGGAACCAGTACAATTACATTGGTTACCTTGGGTACAAAAAAGAAAAGAGTACATAAGCTATCTTTGAAAGCCAGCACCTGCTTTTTTAATCCTGGAGTTTTTGTTGCAAACCTGACAGAATGGAAACTTCAGAATCTAACTAATCAGCTGGAAAAAATGGATGAAACTCAATGTAGAAGGAAGATTATAGAGCAGAACAATGGCTGGCAGCATCACAACACCTCTCCACATATTGTGTTTTATCAACAGCAGTCCACCATTGACCCTATGTGGAATGTCCACCACCTTGGTTCCAGTGCTGGAAGAAGATATTCACCCCAGTTTGTAAAGGCTGCTAAACTACTCCATTGGAATGGATGTTTTAAGCCACGGGGAAGAACTGCTTCATCCACTGAAGTTTTGGAAAAAATGGTATATTCCATATCCAGCAGGCAGATTCAGCCTAATCCAAAAACATATGGAGATCTCAAACATAAAGTAGAACAGAATTTAACTGTATTTCTCAGGAAATCCCTGAAGACAGCATGTGTGGGGGAGTAACAATTGGTAGGTGTAAATGCCTGTCTCCAACAACTCAAAGAACAAAACTATTTCATTGGGTAAACATAGCAATTTGTCCTGTCTGGTAGTCACCTTTCCAGATAAGACTATGAATGTCTCCATCTGCCTCACCAAGTGTTTGCTACAACTGACCAGAAGAATGGATTGATAAAGCTGATATTAACTAGGATAGCTAGTTCAAACTGCTGCTGGATTTTCATTTTGTAAGCTGTGGCCCAATATATAAATCCTAGTTTTTAGTAAAAGAAAATCACATAAAAGAATTATTGTAGCCGGGCATGGTGGCTCACGCCTGTAATCCTAACACTCAGGAGGCAGAGACAGGAGGATTGCTGAGTTTGAGGCTTGCCTGCGCTACAGTGAGCTGAGGGCCAGCCTGAACTACAAAGTGAGACCCTGTCTCAAAAAAAAAAAAATCCTGGTTGAAGAGAGGAATAGTATGTTTCCTGACGATATGGGGGATTATGTCCCTAGTATAAGTCATGCTCTTGGTGGTGCGAAGGACTTAAGACATACTTGTCAGAATCAAACTTTAAAAAAAAATTAGCTCAGGGATGAGGTTACATTGTAGTATATTACATCACTGAATCCAGAATAGTCCCTGGAGAAGTAGTAAGACTGATTTGCCTGACTTTTAATTTGATGTCTTGAGAACAGAAAATCTGCAAGAAAAATTGCTTTGTGCAGAGGAAATTCCATAGGGAAATTATGTGCTCAATCATGGAGTAATGAGGGAGTAATGTGCCACAAAATGTAGTGAATATCTTCCTGCCCTCGGCCTTTGATGTGGGCACATTTGCCTAGGTAGGCTGTGGTCATCTACTTTGGCTTCCTGCCTCTGACCCAAGCACTAGTTGCTGCAGTGTTGGCAGGATATCTTTACTCTCCACGTAAACTAACTGAGGTAGAATTTGGACAGCCACACAGAGAACTTCAGAAAACCCATCCAGGTGAGTCCTGCAATGCAGCAGGTGCTTCGGGAAAGCTGCCACGAGACTGGAAAACAAAAAAATTTAATGGGGTACTGAGAGGCAGCTAACTTTACCCTAGAATTTAGATACTGCTGTACTTGTTTGATTGCTTATTTGATCAATGTACCGATAAAAGTATTTACCTTTCTGCAATGAGAAACAAACACAAAACCCAGCAAAGTAAGGTTCAATGTAGACATATAAATCATGACAGTAGAAACTCAGAACAGGGATCGAGAGGCTTAAAATGATTCTTTTAAAACAGAACATATACCTAAGGACATTTGCAATTAACTGGGTGAAACACAGGAATGATACATTAGTTTGAGGGGTCATAGCTTGAAGCAAGGTAATTTCTTATTTCTGAGGTGGAATATTGTCATGAGACAGGTTAGTTTTATCCGACTGATGATGGATTGTTGCCATGGTAATCCTGCTCAGTACAAGAGAAACCACAGGTTCAGACATTTGGTGTATGTGCTTGGCTGAGGAGCCAGTGGGGCGAAAGTACCATCTGTGGGATTATAACTGAACCTCTAAATCAGAATCCCACCCAGGCTTAGCCTTTCTTCAAGGTTCTGATTTTGTTGTTTGTTAGTTTTTATCCTTTTGCTATGGGACTCACAGGGAACAGGAGCTTGCCACAAGGATTCTGATTGTGTCCTCTTACACTGTTTCCCACAGAATATCATTATGATTTACTTTTTATTGTTTCATGTCCATTTTTTACATTTGTCCATATTTCATTGGAATTTTCCAGTTTACTTTTTCCTCTATCTACCTTTGGAATAGTACTTTTGCCTTTAGGATATTTAAATTATATTTAGGGAAATAGTTTTATTTATTTACTTATTTATTTATTTGAGACAGAGTCTCACTTTGTAGTTCAGGCTGGCCCTCAGCTCACTATGTAGCTCAGGCAAGCCTTGAACTCAGCAATCCTGCCTCTGCCTCCCGAGTGCTGGGATTACAGGCGTGAGCCACCACGCCCGGCACTGTGGTATGTGGTAATGATTGCTGGTGGGCGTGAGTCACCACACGTAGCACTGTGTGTGGTTACTGGGATCAAACGCAGGGCCTTGCACTTGCGAGGCAGGCACTGGAGCTAAATCTCTGGCCCCTGGTTTTATTTTTTTAACTCCAAATTCATTCCTTATACAAGTTGAGTTTCCCACACAAACTGTATACTTTTTGATGTTTTTCTGATACTGTTCACTTTCAAACTAAAGTGCTTAAGTTTTCAGATTTCATGTATTTTAGCTAGTGTATTAATTAACTTCTCCCACACAGATAGCCTTTTATATCAGATTTTCTTTCCCACTCAGGTTTTTCCAGACATCCTTATCATGTACTAAATATCCGTGTATGTTGATGCATAATTCCTGATTCATTCAAGAAATGCAAACTGTGAATATAGTATGGGCCACAACACTCAAAGAACATTGTTTATGAAACATATTTTACATGTAGATCTTTGCAACTTTAACTATTAATCAATTTAGAAAACATCAAATGATTTATTATGTATCTTCTTTCACTCAATACTTGATGCTTTAATCTTTTTTTTGCTTTTTGGAGACAGGGTCTCGCTTTGTAGTTCAGGCTGGCCCTCAGCTCACTATGGTGCCCAGGCAAGCCGCCGCGAACTCAGCAATCCTCCTGTCTCTGCCTCCCGAGTGCTGGGATTATAGGCGTGAGCCACCACATCTGGCATTGTGGTATGCGGTGTTGATTGTTGGTGGGCGTGTCTCCATGCCCAGCATTCTATGTGGTTACCGGGGATCGAACTCAGGTCCTTGTGCTTGCGAGGCAGGTGCCGGAACCACTGAGCTAACCCTCAGGCCCCGATGCTTTAATCTTTTAATAGATATTCTGAAACCACTCATTTCAGCTTTGTTTTATTGCCTTCTCATATTAGTTCACAATTTCTTCTTTTGATTAATTTCACTCTGTGTCATGAGAACATATTCACACATTGCTATTAGAATCGAAAGCTAAACAAAGCACATAAAGTCTATTCATTTGGACCTTGCTGCATAATATAATGTAATGAACATGTGTGCCATATAATGCTGTCATGATCAGCTCTATGCAGGACTTTATTCAATGTGAAATATGAGACTTGGATAGATTTATTGAGCATAATCTGAGAGGACAGGCCTATGCATGTTGGATGGAAATCACAACCGAGTCTACAGTGCCCATGTCATTTTCCCAAATATTTCAAGTGTGAAAGCCCAGGAATAACACAAAATATTTCACACAAAAAATTCAGAAAAAGGTTCTCTTCATCTGCTTTCACCATATAAAGCTAATTACTATCAATATTTTTCCTGGTTTATTCCCCAGAAAGACAAATACCACCATGGAAACTTATAAGAGTTTGGAGGGGTGGGGAAATATTGATCAGTTTTAGCAGTATAGTTAGGTGGCAAGAATAAGTTTGGTGGATGTGTTGCATGGTAGTTTGACTATTGTTAACAGTCACATGTACTAAATTTCAAAATAGGTGTACTTTGAAAAATCTTATCACAGTGAAAATGTTAGATGTTTAGTGGATATGCCAACTATCCTTATTTGATAATTACTCAATGTACACAGTTTAAAAAAAACACATCACCCTATAACCATATTCATTTATTTTATGTGAATAAAAATTAAAAGTTCCAATTATTCCAAGCCATGTTGTAGAGGGCAAAAATAATTCTCTTCAAATATTTCATATACAAATACTTGAATTATGCTGCTCTTTGTTGAGTTCCTTTTTGAACTTTTAAAATTCTTCTTTAGTGCTTTTAAAAACTTTATGGAGGGGCTGGAGGGTTAGCTCAGTGGTTCCGGCGCCTGCCTTGCCAGTGCAAGGTCCTGAGTTCGATCCCGGGTAACCACATATAATGCTGGGCGTGGAGACACGCCCACCAGCAATCAACACCGCATACCACAGTGCCAGGCGTGGTAGCTCACGCCTGTAATCCCAACACTTGGGAGGCAGAGACAGGCAGATTGCTGAGTTCAAGGCTTGCCTGGGCTACATAGTGAGCTCAGAGCCAGCCTGAACTACAAAGTGAGACCCTGTCTCAAAAAAAAAAAAAGGATATAATTAAAGTTGGAATATAGTTACAAACAAGGAAGCTAGTACTTTCTTTGAGTCTTTTCCCCTCAGAACAATTCAGTTATCTTTCTCCACATTTACCAAAGATTGTTCTATTTCTTTCAATAAGGGGTGGAAATGATAATAATGAGATAGAGGCACCAGGTAAAATATAATGAGACTTAAAAACAAGAATTTCTGGATATAATTTATACATACTTTCAGAAAAATTAATTTGATATTGATACATTGCCTGGTATCTTATTCCTTTCAAATTGTGTGAATTAAATGGGGGAAGAACAGGGTGTTAACATGGACCCAGGAGATTGTGGATTGTGACATATTCTTATGGCTGTGTTTGTATGTGTGCATATGTGTGTGTGTACATATTTACTGGAGAGAACAAGCTTCAGAGTAACAGAAACTGGCTTCAACAGGTTGTAAAATGTAATTCATCATATTGAAGCCAGATCATAAAGTAACAGATACAAACAGAAATCTTTCAGATCTACTTAAAATGGTAAATGCAGTAACATCTGGATAGGGACTCTTTTGTGTCTTGAGGCTGTAGTAGCAATGAGGTCATTTTTTTCTTTATCCAAGTACCATCCTTTTTATCCATCCTTCTTGTCACACTGACCCCTTATTAACTTTGAACACTTGAGACAAGTCCTTTCTCAGGACCCTTGCACTGGCCATTTCCCCTGCCTGATACAAACTTCTGGAAATTATTTTGTGGATCCTTCCTTCTTTTTAGTAATGTCTCCTTTCAAGTGTCACATATCTATCTTCCTGAGGACCTAGAACAAAATAAAACCCATTATGTACATTTTTCTTTTTAATTTCTTTTTCCCCTTCATAGTACCTGTCATTGTTTGAAATGTTATATAATTATTCCTTTCCTTAATCATATTTCCTGCTGGTATTATTTCTTCATTTGATTTTAGGAACATTCAGTTTTTAGTGCTGATCAGTCATGTGTAGGCAATGCCCAAAACTTGACTGTTGCTAAGTCGTACCTCTCAAAGGCACAAAGAAGTTTGAGTTTTTAGTGTAAACTATCCTGTGAAAAGATGAGAGTAGGACAAGAATTCTAAGTCAGTCACGTCAAGGGGATACCATCAAGGGGACCCAATTTATAAACAAGATGTAGCATTTACAGTCTCAGCTGTAGAACATGAATGATGGCTTTCCTGAGACATTAATACCCATAATTGTATTCCAATATTTTTCTCTTAGTCATAGCAACTATATGGAACCAGAGAATGAAACGCAGACTTCCAAATTTCTTCTTCTGGGAATTTCAGAGGACCCCAGCTTGCAACCCTTCCTCTTTGGACTATTCCTGTTCTTCTACCTGGTCACTGTGATTGGGAACCTGCTCATCATCATGGCCACAGTCTCAGAGTCCCACCTGCACACACCCATGTACTTGTTCCTATCTAACCTGTCCTTTGCAGACATCTGTTTCACTTCTACTAGCATCCCAAAGATGCTGGTGAACATCCAGACACAAAGCAAGTTCATCACCTATGGAGGCTGCATCACCCAAGTATACTTTTTCATAGTCTTCGGGGTTCTGGACAATTTCCTCTTAGCTGTGATGGCCTATGACCGCTTTGTTGCCATCTGTCATCCCCTGCAGTACATGATCATCATGAACCGCAGGCTCTGTGGATATCTAGTACTGGGGTCCTGGGTCACGACTGCCTTAAATTCCTTGTTACAAACCCTAATGGCATTAAGGCTGGCCTTCTGTACAGACCTGGAAATCCCACACTTTGTATGTGAACTTAATCAGTTGGTCCTGCTTGCCTGTTCTGACGCCTTTGCTAATGACATGGTGATGTACTTTGCAGCTGTGCTGCTGGGCGGTGGCCCCCTTGCTGGTATCCTTTACTCCTATGCTAAGATAGTTTCTGCCGTTCGTGCAATCTCATCAGCTGAAGGGAAATACAAAGCATTTTCCACCTGTGCCTCTCACCTCTCCGTTGTCTCCTTATTTTATTGTACACTCCTGGGTGTGTACCTTAGTTCTTCTGTTACCCAAAATTCACACTCAACTGCAAGAGCCTCGGTAATGTATAGTGTGGTGACTCCCATGCTGAACCCCTTCATCTATAGTCTGAGGAATAAGGATATAACAGGAGCTCTAAGAAAACTTTTTAGAGTGAAGCCATGAAAGAGATTTAAGAAGCACCTGTTGTCATGAGAAGCTAAGCCTCAGATAGAGACATTACATTTAATCAGATTGTGAAGTAGAGCTTTCTGTTACCATTTATTTCTAGAAGTTTGGGTTTGTTTTCAATTGCTTTATGGAATTTAATGTCATTATTAATTGTTCTTTACATGGCATTTGACCTCATTATTAAGCTTTCTGGTTTCCTTGGCATCTAATATTTTCCCTATTTGGCTTGCTTCCCCAGTGTTTTGCCTAGGATCAGATGTGATTTGAAAATTGTCCTTAGTCTCATAGAATGATGCATTTGATAGTCCTGTGGAACGACAACTGTAGGTGACTGAAACTGTGTATATAATCTTATCTTATTATTTATATCTGGACTGATGAGTTGGTAGAAAAATGGTTTGTGAGTTTATTTGGAGGTTCAGGAAAAGAAAGAAGCTAATTAAAAGTGGGGATTGAAACAGGCTATGATTACATAGGAATCAATTCATATGCTGATACATTATAATTGAACACTCTATATACATTTTGTGAGAGTCACTTGACATTTCCACAGAAGATATTATTTGAACTAGAGGACTTATTAGCATTTTTCCTTTTCACATTTACAAACACCACCCATATGCTTTCCATATAAAAAGAGAAAAATAAAAGAAAGAATAGAGAAAAAAGAAAAATTTGTGAGACACACACACACACACACACACACACACACACGCACACAAAACATAAAGTTTAAGAAGACTTCTCAGTCTTGTTCATACTGCAGCCAGAATCCAACCATTAGGAATTTTAGAGAATTGAGCTTGAATCTACTAGATAGGAATCAGAAGGATTGGACAAGTTTAATACTGATGCTTGAGACAATTCCTCATAAGATTTATTCTCTTATTTGCTACTGAGTGAAGGACCTTGGGGTTTTGAATGGATCCTAAAGCTACTTCTAAGAGTTTCCTCTGCAGGCAGTGCTCTGTTTGGTTTTAGTTGCCTTCCTCAAGACATCACTGGGCTGGGGATTTAGTTCAAGTGGCAATGCAACCAACCTTGGACACACAAGGGCTTGAGTTCAAACCTTAAACCCCGCTACCCAAAGACATCACTACCTAGAGCCTTTTACTTTTGTTTTATGATTGGATACCTTCAATTGTGTCAGATCAGGAAACACTACAGCAGAGCTAGTCAAGCACAAAATCATACCACTATTTCCCCTTTCCCCTTATGTGAATATTTATGTCTTTATATAAGATGAGGTTTTTGTTTGTATTGAGACAGGGTCTCACTGTGTAGTTCAGGCTGGCCCTGAAGTCACTATGTAGTCCATGTAAGCCTCGAACTCAGCAATCCTTCTGCCTCTGCCTGGGATTACAGGCATGAGCCACCACGCCTGGCATTGTGGTATGTGGTACTGATTGCTGGTGGGCATGAGTCACCACACCTGATATTGTTGTATGTGGTTACTGGTGATCAAATTTAGAACCTTGTGCTTGCTAAGCAGTCACCAGAACCACTGAGCTAAATCCCTGGCCCTATAAAATGAAGTTTAACCCTAGATACTTTACTCAGCATTTAAATGTCTTTAAAGACTCTGTTGTATATTCTTTTATCTCTACATTTGGGATCCAAATAAGCTAACTTTAGAGATGTCTTTAAATTATTTTGTTATACACTTTCACATAAAGATTTTCATTGTATTTTGTTTCCCATAGTTATTTTGTAACCAATACAATTCCTTGCATTTTTATCATTCTTAATTCCCTAATTCTTAGATACTCTTTACTATGTCTTTTTTTATGTTATGCACACATTCATACTCATGTGCTTTGCATTTTGATGCATAAATAGGCTACTGTGTATACCATAAATGTTCTTTTGATTTTTTTCGTTTCATAGCTTGTATCCCTTTATATTCTCACTCAATGGTAATTTTAGGAAGTCCCTTTGATCACCAGAGGGACTTTTCTTTTCCTTTTCTCAATATTGTATGTGATCACGATGTGTATATACAATGTACCAATAAAGATTCAAATTAAAAAATATTGGACCCTACAGAGAAACTGAAGAAACAGTACTCAGTGGAGAAAAGTCCATGGGAAATCTCCTCTTTTCTTTCTGCTCATGACCCCTAACTCCTAAGAAATGAAGACCAACTCACAGAGAAACAGTGAACATATGATGCTTTCAAGGGCTTTGGGGAAAAACATAGCAGTGGAGAGGACCCACAGACACTGTCTGCTGTACAAGCTAGTGAGTGACTCCAGTCCCAGTGTGTGCCATATCCCCTAGAGTGAGTGGTCAGACACCATTCCAAGGAGGAGATGACTCACAGCAGCCATAGGTTGGCTTCATTTCAGGATTTCCAGTGTTAACCAGTGACCAGGTGAGCAACATCAGCCACAAGGAATGACTGTGGCCTGCGGTCCATGGTTAGGCTGGCAAGAGAGCCTCAGCAGAGTTCAGTCTAAAGGATTCAGGCTCCACGTCCATGGTGGCCAAAGTCAGCCAGAGTCACTGTATACTACACTTGATCTTAGCCAAAAGGCCGAGAAGCGATCACTGTATACTTAAATATCACAGACTTGGTGCTCTTCCCCCAATCCTACTGCCTGCTGATGACTGCATCCAGCAGGAATCAGGGACCCCAATGCCTTCTTTGTCTACCAGCAAGAGCAGTGACTAGTCTTGAGTTGGACACACAAGACTGTAGATCCTAGAAGAAAACCACACATTTGAAATCACAGAGAAACTTCTTTTTATTTCCTTTTTGTGTTTGGTTTTTATTGGTTTGTTTCCTTTTTGTTTGTTTTTGTCTTTTGTGAATGTGTAAATTGTTTTTTAGTATTTTTGCTTTAGATTTTGCTCTATTTTCCTTTCCTCCTTTCTTCACCAGTCTCCTGGACTTTTGCAATTTTTCCTTTATCCTTCATCCTTTTATCTCTTTTTTTTTTTCATTACCAGGGCTCAAACTCTGGCCCTTGTGCTTCAAAGGTGGGTACAGTGTCACTTGATCTAAATCCCCAGCCCCCTCTTTATCTCTTTTTCATACTTCTTTTTCTTCCTACCAAAATTTACAAGACTTATGCTGGTAATTCTCAGAGTCTTTAATGAAATTGAAAGGGAATGTTTACTCCCAAAATCATTCTCAGAAACTAGCATTGCCCTAATCCCAAAGCCAGATAAGGATCCAGCCAAAAAAGGGAACTACAACCTGGCGTGGTGGCTCACGCCTGTAATCCCAGCACTCAGGAGGCAGAGACAGGAGGATTGCTGAGTTTGAAGCTTGCCTGGGCACCATAGTGAGCTCAGGGCCAGCCTGAACTACAACACAAGACCCTGTCTCAAAAAAAAAAAAAAAAGAAAAGGGAACTACATTTCAGTTTCTCTATGCAAAAATCCTTAACAAGGGCCGGACGGTTGGCTCAGTGGTTCTGGTGCCTGCCTCACAAGCGCAAGGTCCTGAGTTGGATCCCCGGTAACCACATATAATGCTGGGCGTGGAGACTC
>PVIC010021303.1:0-28705 GCA_004025085.1 Thryonomys swinderianus
ATGCCAAAGAGAAGATCCGGAAATTGTCTATCTGTGATCTATTGATTTCACTTATTAGTATATCCTCCAGATGTCTCCATTTGCACCTAAATACAGCTTTTTTGATATGTTTGTTTTCTGCCATTTTCTATGAAAGAATAATATATCATGCAATTTTCTTTTTTGGTTCAGTTTCCTCTTATGACTGTTTTTTAGACAAAGTAAGCATATGAATAAAGGTACAGTTTCAGAATGTATTGCAGATTTAAGTCAGGAAGCATCCATTCCCCTTGTAGATTAATAACATCTTTAGGAAACGACGTTTTAGGGGAAGTCTGGTGCCTTTGAAATAAAAGCCAAAATTTTTCATTCAAAATTTGAACAGTTTTAATGGCTATGAGAAGAATGCATTTAGAAATCAGTCTTTTAAAATACCACTTTAGCACTATTTTAGAAAATAGTGCTATATAAAAATTGACTATTGAAATAAAATGCCAATTAAGAACACTTACTGTAATATTTAGTATGTATAGAATCAATTCATTAATGTTGGGAAAAACAGATTCTCCAGATTTTTTGTCATATAGAAATTAATAGAGATATTTCCTTACCATTCAATTTCTAATTAGATTGACATTTTACATTATATTTTATTTTGTTATTATTTTTTGACACTAATTTCCCTAAGTTGCTCAGGCTGGCCTCCAGCTTGACAGTGTTTTGCCATAGCCTCCTGAGTAGATAGAATTACAGTTATAAATCACTGCATTTAGTTAATGACCTATTTTTAATGAAAAGATCATGGTCTTAATAAATTCAACTGCATTCTGTTCTTACAGTGTAGTTGATAGCTTCTTGGATAGTAACATATGTAACATATATGTACAATTATTACAAATATGCATTTAGAACAATGAAAAATTGCATTGTATATAACATATATAAATATTTATTTATATATATTTTAGTTTTGAAAACCAGAAGCTGAGAAAAAAGCTAATATCTTGTTTTTCAGAATATACGTTATTGAACATAAATATTTTGTTAATTTTTTATTTTCTTAAGAATGGGAGTGATTAGAGCATTGGATACAATATGACACAATAGGAAATCTATCTCAGTAGACAATGGTACTTATTATATATACTATTTCTGTAAAGAACACTGGTGCTGAGATTTTTGCATAGTCTTATATTGATCCATACTCTTTTTAGCTGACAATTTTGTTGCAGAATGGTTATTCTAAGCAGCAACACTCAATAATGAAGTCTGCTTCACATGTATTAACTGTTTTTTATTTTGTCTTGTTGGTTTCTTTCTTTTTTTTTTTTTCAGACAGTCTTGTATTGTAATTCAGGCTTGCCCTGAGCTCACTATGTAGCCCAGGCAAGCCTTGAACTCAGCAATCCTCCTGCCTCTGTCTCCTGAGTGCTAGGATGACAGATGTGAGCCACCATGCCCAGGAATTGTTTTGTATAAAGTGAGTGAATCCACCTATTATTTACCATTTTTATATCAAGTAGAAACCTATTTATTGATGCTCTGTTACAAAAAGAAAAACTGATTAATAATACTTGATAAAATTACCAATTGATATCAATGAGAGGGGAAGGAAAGGAGGAAAGATGGAAAGGAGGCAAGATGGTGAGGGAGAGTGAGAATTGAAGGCCTTTGTTTCTCATTGCCTCTGTGTTTCCATTGTGAGCAGCTGTTTAAAGTGTCTGGTCATCTGTCACGCGTGGACCCCAGCTGTAACTGTATTACCTGGGTCTTTGCAAACTGCTGTGAGTAGGAAAAGCCAACAGTAATTTCTCAGTGAGTCACTCAATCAAATGCAGAGTATGTTTTCCATAATGATGTCCCTCTGCTTCCCGCCTATTGGAACCCGGAAAAGAGTTGGGGTATAATATAAATGAGCACGTCGCCATGTAGTGTGCACCTCTATGCACTGTGAGCTGAAGCAAAAAGGATGAACTAAAAATAGTGAGATTTTATGGGAGTGACTTCGACTAGCAAATGGTGTGGGCATTTTCTAGTATGCAAGAATTATATGCGGAATAAAGGAGTTTAATAGTTTTTCACAGTATACTTAGCAAAAGTTTTATGATCCTGTTCAGGGTTTACTGTTCTCTGCTCATAAATTATAAGACAGAAAAAGAAAGTACAATTCAATTTAGTGCTATTCTTAGATTTAGACAAAAAGGGCCCTTTAGGAAGGCCTGCATGTTAGAAGGGTGCCTGTGTTATCAGAAACCAAATGGTTGAAAGATAGGTGACAGCATCTTCAGACTCCAAAATAGTACTCTCAACCTCCTATACCAGATCTTCAGAAAACCATGCTCAAATCTCATCGAGGTCGTAAACTGTCAGTGTATGTGAACCACTGCTTCAGATAGATTAGACTGGTGAGAATCCTTTGTCAAGGAAAATGTTAATTGTTTTTGTCAGGGGCCGGAGGGTTAGCTCAGTGGTTTCAGCGCCTGCCTCGCAAGTGCAAGGTCCTGAGTTTGATCCCCGGTAACCACATATAATGCTGGGCGTGGAGACTCACGCCCATCAACAATCAGCACCGCATATCACAATGCCGGACGTGGTGGCTCAAGCCTGTAATCCCAGCACTCGGGAGGCAGAGACAGGAGAATTGCTGAGTTCGCGGCGGCTTGCCTGGGCACCATAGTGAGCTCAGGGCCAGCCTGAACTACAAAGCGAGACCCTGTCTCAAAAAGAAAAAAAAAAAAAAATTTTGTCAGTTCTAATTTGTAGTTGCAGAGGTTTGCACCACTGTGCAGTTTTATAGTGGTTCATTAGGAACGTTCTATAACATTACTTGATATGATTCTTAAATCTGTGTATCAGCATTTGTAGTGCTAGCATTCGTAAACATGTAAGGCTCTGTCTTCAAATTGAATGGAGCTACACACTGCTTTAAATACACTGAAAACTGAGATAAAAATGCTATTTATAAGAAGGAGTGAAATTAGAGTCTTTCCTTATCATTGTCTAGTGTTTCAAGAACTTATTTAATATTCAGTGTTTTACTTTTCAACTGAATTTATTTCATGTAGTAAATGTTTTAAATAATGATTCAGAAAATTCATATAATTTGCCATTACTTTCAATTGAACACTCTAGGTAAAACAGCAGCTATAATGATAAATTTAGAATTCTACTGAAATGAATGTAAGAAAAGTACATTAAATTAATAAGGATTTACTAATTTCTGTCTTATATTTAATATATGTATATGTCACATATTAAATTATAAATTATAAGATATACACACACACACACACACACACACACACTTCTCAAACATCATCTGTGAGAGAATACATCACTTCCCAAATGTCATCACCAGACATGAGGAAAAGACTCTACAAATATACTAAAAAACAATAAAGATATTTAATTTATTCATGAAACTAAAGCTTTAAACATATTTTTAAATTTTACCACATTTAAAACATTTTTGGTTTTGGGGGTTTTGTTTGTTTTGGGGAGACAGGGTCTTACTTTGCAGTTCAGGCTGGCCCTGAGCTCACTATCTAGCCCAGGCAAGCCTCAAACTCAGCAATCTTCCTGCCTCTGCCTCCCAAGTGCTGGGGTTACAGGCGTGAGCCACCACACCTGGCTAAAATATTTTTAAAATAAGGGGATCAAATAAGCTATTTAGACATATGGTCTAAATTCAGACATACATTGTATTTTTGCCAGAACCCCACAAAAGTTAGTGACAGGTCTGAGGAAGTATAATATTATATTTACATTATATTTTGCAAAATACGATGTGTGGAGAATATTAGACACAAACTGAATCTTTAAATTTGAAAAGCAACTAGAAAAGACATAATTCAAGCTCTATAAGTAGCAAAATCAAAGATACAGAAGTCAAAGCAATCCAGTGTAACCATGGCCATTTCCAGAGGTTCCCACCCAGAAACTGCTTACAGATACACCAGTACAATGGACAGGATTTTCTGAGACGACATTTGTGAGCAAGGCTGTGGAACACAGCCTGAGACAGAAGTGTAATAGAGTCTAGAATTCAAATTCTGGAACTTGGAACTAATATTTTCAAATCAGCTCCTATTACACAGAAAAGACCTGTTTTATATTTAAGGGAAAAATGTATTTTATCTACCACATTTGTAGCTTCTTTGAGTAAATTCTCTGTCTTATTCAAATTTTACTTGAATTGTTCCTATAACTAAAAGATGAAAATTTATTAGAAATTTGTAATAAAATATACACATCAACAAAGTTTCACTTTTCCATTAGCTTTCTGTTCATGTGACAATGTGGATACTGGGCACATATTTTTGCATGCTCAGCGGTAGTAAGGTAGAAGTTAAAAATATAATTACTATGAAGTTTTACTTCCCTTATGGTAGTTTTTAGCATACCCACACAACATCAGTGATGGATTCAAAACATGTCAAATAATTATTTTTAAACTCCTTTGTTCAAAAGGTGAGATTTAATTTCTCTCCCCTGCATAGACTTGTTATTTATGAATGATTTGACTCAATGACTTGTTATTGAGGAAAAGGAGAAAGGATAGTGGCTGGTTGTCCAATAGTTTCTCTTTCTAGCCAGCAAAAGGGTCACTGTAATTCAGCTCTGAAGCTTTTACTTCGCTACCACATTTATTTATATTTTGCTATATTCTGGAGGGATAAACATGGAAAAATACACCTGGGAAAGCAAAAAGTCTAAACAAAATAGACACTATTGCCTGTTTGTTCCACTTTATATCGGCCTATTTTGTTTCACATAATTTGGATATTTCTCATAATAGCTTATATTCTCTATAATTAAATTATAGTAACCATAATGGATGAGTCTTCTGGTCCAAGATTTGAAATGGAAAGAGGAAATGAGAATGAATATTTGCTTCTCTCAATACAGACTTATGAGAACTAAAGTCAGCACACTTCCCTCTTTGTATTAAATAATAAAGAGTGTAAGCAGAAAGACAGCAATTTATTATAGTTAAATAACTATGGAATATAAAACTAACCTATTCTAGGTTATTAATACGTTGACTAGTTTTATCATCTAATTGACTGCAAGACCCCAGCCTTCCAGGTATCACAAACTATAGTTTGTTTGTGAACTATGCCTAATTTCTACTAAATTAATAAACCACTAAATCCTAGCAATATTCTTGTGTGATTTTCCTGCTGCTATGAGAACCCTGAAAAATTTCTACTCCTGAGGACTTTTTTTTATTTTTCTATGTTTAGATTTACAGCTTATCTTTGATCAATAGATTTCCTAGTTCTCCTTTGATGTTCAATTCTTGCATTCATTATTATGGTCCTAAAATAGAAATTTTGAAGTAGTAATGGTTTAATTTCACCTTCTAAGCTAATTGACTTTTAAATTTGAGCTTTTCTGTGTCCTTCCAATGAAGGACACTTACTGGCTTAGTCACATTTCTGTCCTTGGTCATAGTATCTGACACTTACAACTTATTTAAAGAAGAAGGGCTTATTTTTGCTCATGGTTATACTCCACGGTGGGCTGGCTTCCTGGCCAAAACGGTACAGTGGAGTTTTAGAGTGGGGGAAGGTGGTTCATGTCATGGCAGTGAGCAAGGAGATGGCAGAGGAACTAGAGACAGAGACATATCCTTCCAGACAAGACTCTGGTGTCACACATCCTCCTGCCAGACCCCAGCCCCAACAGCGCATTCCCCACTGAACTCAGGGCTTTACACTGCTGCTGATTAAAATAAGGGAGACTCAATCACCTTCTGGAGGCCCAGGTTCCGAACTTCATATAAGGCTTTGGGGGAGCATCCAAGATCAACAAAATGATGACTGGGAGATCTCAAGAAGGAGAGAAAGAGTTCACAAGTTACTAATGTGTACTGAAAATATTCTAAAACATTTTCTATTCAGACTGTTGTATTTTTTCCTTCTATCAAGATACTGAAGTCTCTAAAGATTTCAGGAATTCCTCACCCTAATCAACAACTTGAAATGCTTGTGCAGTAACCCTTGGAACAAGAGCAAGTACTCAGCCATTTCCACAGGTAGTGAACATCCTTCAGCTCTTTTTCAGTTATATTCTAGGACAAATTAAACTTAGTTTTGCTTTTCATGGCATATTTGGGCAATTTTAATTAGAGCCAGAGTTATGTCTGCCTAATTATGGCACTAAATAAGGTAAGTAACAGAAAAGAAGTAGCTACTTTAAAACACGCTGCAGAACACACAAACATAAGGAATACATAGCATTTTCCTTTCCCTGCATATAGAAGTCTTCAGGTCTCAGCTCTCTGCTGCTTCTGAGTTGGGATATTTGGGCAGATTTGGAGATTTCCCCTGGGACTCTGTCATCACTCCCACATATATGGAGACCAGAGCATCAGAGAATCTATTTTCATAGTTGCTTGAGCTCTCTAGTGAATTCACATAAAGTTGGACTCTATTTCACACTATCTTCTTGTATCCTGTCCCTACTGCTTAAAGTTCAGATTAATACTTAATAACTCACCACAAACCCCCAAAATATTTAAATGTAGTCATGATGTCTCATCTTTCTATTCTTAATTCTCTTGACATTCCTCAAAACTAAGGTGACTGGCAATAGCTACATTCTTTTACCTTTTACTAATTAATTATTATAATTGTCTTTTGGTTCAGGTTTAAAAACTTTTAAACTGTTTATTTTGATATATTGACTAAGAGGGAAGTGGCAAAGACAATGTAAAGAAGATCTTGATACAAATCACCCCATGTTTATAGCTCACCTTACATATAGTGTTATAGAAAAGCCAGGATATAGCCTTTATATGTGTGTAAAATTCTACATCATCGTAATGCATATAGATTTGCACAAGCAAGGCACAGTCAATATAGAGAATTTCATCATCTAAAGGCCTTAACTGTACTATTTATTTAGGTCCTATTTCCCTCCTTCCTCCTCTTTTCTTCCCTCTCTCTCTCTCTCTCTCTCTCTCTCTCTCTCTCTCTCTCTCTCTCTCTCTCTCCATTCTTCTCTTCCTCCCCTCATTCTCTCCTCCTTTTATTGTTTAGTGTCACAGGAAATTCATCTTAATTCTTCCACAATGAGCTACATTTCCAAACCTTTTGATTTGATTTGATTTGATTTTTTGAGATAGTGTCATGGTAATTTGCTAAGTTGTTTCTCCTGGGCTCAAACTTCCCTCATCATCCCAAAGTGGTGGGATGACAGATGTGTAGCCTATTTTCACAGTCACATTCCTGCTTCACCGATCACCACCACTAATCCCTGCAAACTACTGAAATAGTCTTCATTCTACAGTCCAATCATTTCCATAAAATTTTGTGAGTATCATCACACAATATGAGATCTTGGGAGAAGTGAATTACTTCACTTAGAACTATGCCCTTAAAATTCATCTGAAGTATTGTATACAACGCACAGGCTAATGTTGGATCATATGGAAAGCATATAAAGGATTAAATTATTTTTTGAAAATTTGCTAAAATATTTGTGTTAGTTACTTTTCTCTCCTCACTGAGACAAAATACCTAAGACCCAGAGTTTAAAGTTTTAAGGTTTATTTGGCTTACAATTCATAGAGCTTTCAGTCCATGCTGTGGAAGGCAACACAGGTAACAAGAAACCTTCTTAGTATTTATCAGCCCTTTGTGTCTGAGCCAGCCACCAGCGTTATGGTGGTACTAAATCAATCACACAGTGGTTTAGTAACCATATGCCCTTAATCACAGCATCACACATTCCAGACTCCACCACCTCTGTAAAAGAAAGCCCACCTCATCCATGTGAGGTTCAGGGGACAGATAAGCACAAGCTACAACACCACTTTTACCACAAGATCAACCAACCATCTGATACTCCCTTCAATAATACTTCTAATTTCTCTGTATTCTTTCCAAAATTTACTACACTGACTTAACATTAGTATTTTTAAAATTTATTTTATTTAGTTTTTTATTTTTTTGAGACAGGGTCTCACTTCATAGTTAAGGTTGGGTTGGCCCTGGACTCTATGTAACCCAGGCAAGACTCAAACTCAGCCATCCTCCTGCCTCTGCCACTGAGTGCTGGGATTACAGGCATGAGCCACCGCACTCACCACTGTGGTGTGTGGTACCAGGGATTGAAATGGAGACTTTGCGCTTGCCAGGCAGATGCCAGAACTGCTGAACTAAATCCCCAGCTCACAGTTATAGTTCATTGTGATTCAATTTTTATTTCCCTAATGGCTCATGACAATTCCACCTTTTTACTGAGCTTATTTTCTAACCAACTGTATACCTTGTTTTTTTTGTTTGTTTTTTTTTTCTTTTTATTTAGAATGTTTTGTACTCTACGTCTATTGTCTTTGTGTTTGGTAGGACATATATTTTGTGTGTATAAAAATTTTCATTATTTTCCTAAAACACCATCATTCCAGTCATTTAATTCCCTCTGACAAATAAAATATAGCTTCTTTTTTCCTGACGTGCAGACTGTGTCTTTTTTCTTCCTGCTAAATCACTAAGGACTGGGACAGCTGTGAACAATATATATCAAAACCATAGTTATCTCACAATTAGCCATGCCCCCTAGCTAATTCAATCTTTTAAAAGCTTATCCAAGCGAGAGAACACACAAAGGATACATTAGGTGAACTGGAATTACAGTCTGCAAAGCAGCATTTTTTCAGGTTAAAATTGTCTTCAGTAATCCAACAGACACTGTGAACCACACCCCGAACTTGGGGCTACATCCCTCTATCATTTCACCATCTCAAGCTTCTAGGGAGGTCACAGCATCAAAGCTTCAGTCTTACATTTCACATGTAAAGTGTTTTTTCTTTTGCTGTCACCACTGGAGAAAATCCTATATTTATGCAGAAACACATTTCTCTTCATATAACAGCAAGATAAGACAGATATTTACATAGTTGAAAGTCTGATAACACTGACAATTTTTATTACTTTCTAAGTCCTTGCTCTATTTTACACTTTTCTAATTATCTTTAAAACCCTGATACTACTTGACACACTATGCAGACACTTAAGTGGAAATTAAAGTTGATTAGAATCCAAAATTTTACAGATAACATTTCTATAGATGACACAGTAAATTTTCTCGTTCTCATTTTTTAATATTCTCTAATAGCAGCAATATCTACTATGCTGTGAAGTTTAATAGCATTAGAATTGGCTTTGTAGGCCTTGTGGTCTATAAGTGCGTCTGATAAGAGTTAAGAACCAGCGCTCTTAGATTCAATCTTGCCCATCACTTGCTTGCAGCGGGAATTAGGGAAAGTTACTTTGGTTTCCCATTTACATTTTCCATTTCAAAATTTTCTCATCTGTAAAATAGGAAAGCAATGGTGCATAGCTCCTTTCATTTGGGGGAGTATAAATAGAGGTGACATATATAAAGATTTTAAAATATTGCCTAACATACAGCAAAATGCTTAATAAAGGTTAGCTATATACACACTATATATATATATATATATATATATAACAGTGAATAATTAAAATTTAAAATTACAATTCAATTTTGTTTCTCCCTAAATAACCACTTGAACAAAAATTCAACAAAATATACAAAATCTATACATAGGAAAACTACATTATAATATAAGTAAGTACAAAAGAAGTAAGTTAAAAAAAACCTAAAGTTTTCAGAGTAGAGGTATTTCACCTCCTTTGTGAAATCAATTCCTAGATATTTCATTTTTCTGGGTGCTACTATGAAAAGGATTGACTCTGCAATTTCTCTTTCAGTAAGTTTGTTGTTTGTGTAGACAAAGGCTGTTGATTTTTTAAAATTGTTTCTTTATTGGTACAATTTATATACATCTCACTATCACATATAACACTGGGGAATTTGTACCAGTATATGACACAAGTTAATTCTCATTTTTACCCATATCCCTACCCACCCACACCTCCCCACCCCCTTTATACATACTGTTTTATTGTCTTTCTGTATCATATTTATTCCTTCCCCTCATTACATTCCTACACCAAATTTCCTATGGAAATTTTCCACTCTATAAAAGCTGTCATACTTTCTAGAGCTCATTTGCATCTACAGGTGTTCATGTCAAAGAGAAGATCCGGAATTTGCCTATCTGTGATCTATTGATTTCACTCTTTAGTATATCCTCAAGGTGTCTCCATTTGCACCTAAATGGATCGATCTTGTCATTCTTTATGGCAGAGTAATACTCCATTTTAAAAAAAACACATCTTCTTTATCCACTCTCCAGTTGATGGGCATTTGGGTTGTTGCCAATATTGAGCTGTCACGAACTGAACTGCTCTGAACAAGGGTGTACATCTGTCTTTCCAATATGATTTTTAAAAATTCTTTTTGGTATATTCTTAGCAGGGGGATAGCGGGGTCAAATGGGACCCATAGTCCTAGTTTTCTGAGAAATCCCCACACGGATCTCCACTATGGTTGCTTGCACAAGTCTGCAATCCCACCAACAGTGGAAAAGGGTTCCTTTCTTCCCACAGCCAAACCAGCATTTATTGTTGGTTGATTTTGTGATAGTGGCCATTCTTTGTGGCGTGAGATGAAATCTCAGTGTTGTTTTCATTTGAATCTCTCGAATGATCAGTGATGTTGAACATCTCTTCATATGTTTCTTGGCTGCTTTGACTTCTGCCTCTGAGAAGTGTCTGTTCATTTCAGATGCCCATTTTTGAATTGGGTCTTTAAATTTGGGGAGGCTGATCTGTTTGAGTTCTTTATATATTGTAGATAATAGCCCTTTGTCTGATAAACAGCTAGTAAGGATTTTTTCCCATGTTGTTGGTTGTTTTTTTAGCAGTGCCAGCGACTTCTGTGGCTGTGAAGAAGCTTTTCAGTAGGATGAGATCCCATTTGTTGATTCTTTCTGCTAGTTCTTGTGCTACAGAGGTTTTATTCATAAAGTCTCTGCTTAATCCAATGTCTCCAAGACTTTTACCTAGCCTGTCTTCCAGCAGGCTTATTGTTTTGGTGTTAATGTTTAAGTCTCATATCCATTGTGAGTTTAGTTTTGTGCATGGTGAAAGAGATAGGTCTAGCTTTAGCTTTTGGTAGGTTAAAGCCAAGTTTTTCCAGCAACATTTGTTAAAGAGGCTGTCTTTCTTCCACTGGGGATATTTGCCTCCTTTGTCAAAGATAAGGTGGCTTAGTGTATCCAGAGTTGTTTCTTGATCTTCTAACCTATTCCACTGGTCCTCAGGTCTGTTATTTTGCCAGTACCATGCAGTTTTTATCACAAGAGCTGTTGATTTTTGAGTGTTGACCTTGTATCCAGCAACACTACTAAATTTGGTAATTAAGTCTAGCAGTCTTTTGTTTGAGTTTTTAGGATCCTCTAGATAGAGTGTCATATCATCTGCAAATAATGACAGTATAACTTCTTTTCCTATCTTTATTCCTTTTATATCTTTGTCTTGCCTGATTGCTATGGCTAATGTTCCCAGTATTATACTGAATAAGAGTGGTGACAGTCAATGCCGGACATGGTGGCTCATGTCTGTAATCCCAGCACTCGGGAGGCAGAGACAGGAGGATTGCTGAGTTCGTGGCAACTTGCCTGGGCACCATAGCGAGCTCAGGGCCAGCCTGAACTACAAAGCGAGACCCTGTCTCAAAAAGCAAAAAAAAAAAAAAGAGTGGTGACAGTGGGCATCCTTGTCTCCTTCCTGATCTTAGTGTAAAAGGGTCCAGTTTTTGCCCATTAAGTATGATGCTGGCTGTTGGTTTCTCATAAATAGCTTGTATCAGATTGAAAAAAAGTCCATCTATTCTGATTCTCTGTAGGGTTTTGACCTATGTGGAGATTCCTAAGAAAACTAGGGCTAGAAGTCCCATTTGACCCTGCTATCCCCCTGCTAGGAATATACCCAAAGGGATTTTAAAAATCACATTGAAAAGATGAATGTACACTGCTGTTCATAGCAGCTCAGCTTGTGATAGCCCAATCTTGGAAACAACCAAGCTACCCAGCAACTGGAGACTGGATAAAGAAGATGTGTTTCTTTTTTAATGGAGTATTACTTTGACATAAAGAATGACAAGACTGATTCATTTATTTGCAAATGGAGACACCTGGAGGACACACTAATAAGTGAAATAAATAAAACACAGATATGCAAATACCAGATCTTTTCTTTGATATAAGTACCTGTAGAAGTAAAGGAGCTCTAGAATGTATGATAGTTTCTTTAATATCCAAAAGAAATTTGGTGTGGGAACATAATGAGGGAATAAATGTGATTTGGAAAAAATAAAAGAGTATGTATGTAGGGGTTTGGAAGGGGGTGGGAGGGCAAGGATGTGGGTAAAAATGAGAATTGACCTGTGTCACATATTGGTACAAATTCCCCAATGTTTTGTGTGATTGTGAGCTGTGTATATAATGTACCAATAAAGTTTACTGAACAATGCACAACAAAAACAAAAACAAAAACCTAAGTGGAGTGATACACCATGTTCATCGATAAAATGATACAATATCATCAAGCTGTTAGCTCCTCTCATATTTATAACTGATTTAGTGTATTCCCAGATAAAATCCTGAAAAACTACTTTTTTCCTATAACAAACTGACCCTACAGTTTATAAATAAAGGGAAATAATACTGAATAGATAAGACAGAAATTAGAGAAACAAAAGTTGAGAACTTACTTTATGGGGCTTGAATACTCAATACAGAGCAGTATTGTAAAAAAAAAAAAATAAGAAGTATTGTAAAACAATAAGAAAGATCAATGAGTGAGACCAAAGAGCCCAATAACAGACTGAAACAAACAGACCACTCAGTTTTCATACAGTAATATGACAAGGAAGTAATATGACAAAAGTAATATGACAGGGAAGATTAATCCTCCCAAAACAATGTTAAATCAACTACACTTAAGCACACTTAGAAAACATCAAGATAGTCTTTAAACTCTTCATAAGGATACACTCAAAATTGATTATATATTGAAATGTAAAATAAAAAGGTTATAAAACTCCTATGGGAAATATGGGAACAAACCAAAAACTCTGACGTCTTTGATGACATGTTTAGGCATGATCCATGACAAAAACTACTTAAAAATCATTAATATTAATAAAGATAAAAAATTTAAAAACAGTTACCTTATCAAAAATTTAAAAAGACAATATGTGCAAAGTGTGTAGGGTAAAGATACATCAAAATATAAAAAAGAAATCATAATCTTCAACAACACAAAAGCAGTCCAATTTAAAATTGAGCAAGATATCTGAATACATATCTCATCAGAAAAAGTTACTGGTTTAGGAATCAACCAGTAAAAAGATTACTGGTCATTAACAGACTACAAAGGAAAATACCAATGTGGTATCATTAAATACCTATTAGAATGGTCAAAATACAAAACATTTTTATTAATTGATTTTATTGATAAATTTTATACATATGATCACATTCAGCATTGAGAATTTGTACATGTACATGACACAACTTGGTTCTCTTTTTTTTTCATTCCCTTACCCTCCCTACAACCCCTTACTTTCTATATACATAAGCTTTGTTTCCTTTTTTAAAACATTGATTATTTTTCTTTCCATTCTCTACTTTTCTCACATCCTTTTTCCCTTTGAACATTTCCAGCCAATTTCTAAATACGTCTTGGACCATACATCATACATCTTGCACCTTATTTACACCTTCAGTTTCTCATACTAGAGAAATGATATGGTATTTACATATCTGTGTGTTTTTTTATTTCACTTGTGAGTATGGCTTCAAGGTACATACATTTTATTATAACTGACTCAAGTTATTAGTCTTCATGGCCAAGTAATAATCCTTTTATATATAAAAAAAATCTCCACATCTTCTTTATCCAGTATCCCTTTAGTGGGTTTTTGGGCTGTTTTCTAGACCTAGCTATTACAAATTGAGTTACTATAAATATGGCTGTACATATGTTCCTGTGATATGATGCTTTTAATTCTTACATGTATATGCCTAGCTGGGAAATAGTATGATCAAATGGGACCTCTAATCTTAGATTTTTGAGGAATCGCCACACTGATCTCCACAATGATTGCACTAGTCTTCATTCCCACTAATACTAGAAGTGTTCCTTCCTCCCCTCAGCCCCGCCAGCATCTGTTGTAACACTGAGAGTATAAACACTGCAAGGATGGTGCGGCGGGAACTCTCTCACAGTGCTATCTGAAATGGAGGATTTTCAGGGCAGTGAAACCATTCTTTATTAGACAGCAGCTACATATCATATCATACATTGTAATATGCCTGTCACTAATGGCTCTCAGAGATCACAATGAACCACTTTAAGTCCATGCACTCTAACGAATGTTTGGATAGTACTGGAAACTGTAGGAACTTATGGAAACTATGTTTTCTGTTGAATTTGCCATGGAGCTAAAGCTACTTTGAGAAGTAAAAACAAATAAATAAGTGAATAAATGAATAAATAAATAAATGTTAATAAATGAATAAATGAACAAATAAAAGTTACAACAAGGAAGTTTTTAATGTTTTTATATTTGTGACATTTTATAATGTAAACACAATGAAAGAAATTGAGGCTATTCTTGGAGTGTAGGTGAATAATCAGAGTGGTTGTTCTGCACTTTTTCTTGTGTAACTTCCTTTCTTCTGTGAAACTACTGTCTTTCGGGTGTTGCTATTTCTTTGGTACTTTTTAAAAAATAAATTCACCATTTTCAGTTTACTTTTATGAGTAACCTATAGAGATCTGGAAGAAGCTGGAACTCTTTGATGCTTTTAAAATTAGAATCAGTAACATGACCCATCTTACCTATAGGGTAATATATTAGCAGATCAACATATTACCTGACACTTCAGTGGGATTTGGGAAAGGGAAGAAAACTCTATTGTTATCTTATACTTTCCCATCAAAACCTCTGCCTCATTTCTTTTGTTAAACTCCAAATACATTGTTTCATTTCATTGTATTTGTTTAAAAAAAGATATTTCTATTATATGTCACTGTTTTACCTCTTCTTTATTCTGTTTAAAAAATTCATTTTTACAAATTCTGTTGTTTCTCCCCTAAAAGTCTCCCAATTTTCTTCCATCACTATCTTTTTGCAATTCATGATCTATTTTGTTTTTTTTTTATAACATTCTTCTGTTTCATGGCTTTTCAAAGACATGGCATGTTTGCTGCACACTACCTCAAAATTTATAGAAGTTCTAGTACTTTCAAACTTTCCATCATGATCTTGTAATCCTATTGAATGTAACAAATAACATTCCTCTCCATCCTCTTAGCTGTGGCCTGAGAATGATATATTTAGCCTGTTAGTTTAACTTAAGTTTTTCTATAGTTATGTATTTCAGACTGAATTATATTATTACTTGAATTAATGATATATTCTTATCTGTACCAGTGTTTCAGTATATGTGTTTTTGTTAGTGTGAACATACATTATTTATATCTGTGTGTGTGTGTGCGTTGGTTCATTTATACATTCAGTATTTGAAGGATATTTGTATTTTCTTTTTTTTGTTTCTTCTTCTGTTTGGTAATTACCTGTGACTGTTTCTATCATTAAATGAGTTTTTTGAAAAGTATTGGTGGTTCTTTAATTCTATAATAGCAAGGTTTTGCCAGGCATGGTGGCTCATGCCTGTAATCCCAGCACTCTGGAAGGCAGAGGCAGAAGGATTGCTGAGTTCAAGGCCTGGGCTATATAGTGAGCTCAGGGCCATCTTAAACTGCGAAGTGAGACCTTGTCTCAAAAAAAAAAGTGATCTCTGTGATAGAAAGTTTTAAAATTTTTGTAATTGAAGAATATATGTGAAAAAAGGAAGAATCAAGACTTTTTTCCATAATCTGAAACTCATAGATGATTTTTTTCTCAGTCCTCTGCCCAGAAAAATTAAATATACTACTATTTGAGATTTTTTTTTTTGAGACAGGGTCTCGCTTTGTAGTTTGGGCTGGCTCTGAGCTCACTATGTAGCCTAGGCAAGCCTCAAACTCAGCAATCCTCCTGTCTCTGCCTCCTGAGTGCTGGGATTACAGGCGTGAGCCACCATGCCTGGCACTATTTGAGATTTTAATGTCTATAACCTCTATACAGTTCTCCCGTGCTGCTCAGTCTTGAGTGAAGTCTGGGGGTGAGAATTTCTACCATGACTCTGAGCTCCTTGCACGTTTGGACTCCCCTCACTTCCCAGGTACCAGGCAATGTTTGCAGTCTTTTTGAGGTTTACCTTTGTGATGTGCTAACATATTTTAACTCCAATTTCAAGAATGGAAACTTGAAATGGACTTGCTCTTTTGCTGCTATAGGAATCTTCAGTATATTATTCTCTTTTTAACTGTCAATTCTTTAAATTTATAGAGGTATCTGATATACAAATACAGATAACTGTATAACTGTAATTAGGTGAGCTTAGATTTATACATATGTTTATGACAGCACTATGATCAATGCAACAGACATATCATCCATCGCCACCAGTAGTTTCCCAGTATTTTCTTGCTTTGGGTGTGTGTGATTAGCATATTTAATCATAAGACCAACTTTGTTTAAATTAAATATATGGAAGTCTGCACAATTAAGTGTATGTGTTAACACTGGAATCTTAGAATATTTCCATTTTATGTAACTGCAGGTCTTTGAAAGTTCCTTATTGTCCTACAGCCCTATCTGTTGGTGATCAGCATTCTGTTTTGTACTTTTACCTTTTAATAATTTAGATAGCTTCATATGAATGGAATCATGCACTGTCCCTTCTTTGACTAACATTTCATTCTGCCTCATGTGTGTTTAGCCATTTATCCACTGATATCTGTGGAGAGAATTTCCCCCTACTTTAGGTCTCAGGAATAATCTCCAATGTACGTGGAAATGCACATGTCTCTGTAAGGCTTTGATTTCAACATTTTTGGATATATACTCAGAAAATGAGTTGTAGGATCAAATGGAAGATATTTTCTTTTCCTTCCTTTCCTTTCCTTTCCTTTCCTTTCCTTTCCTTTCCTTTCCTTTCCTTTCCTTTCCTTTCCTTTCCTTTCCTTTCCTTTCTTTTTTTCATGCTTGCTAAATAAGCTGTCTACAACTGAGTTCCACTCTCAGCCTTGGTAGTTCCACTTTTTGAAGAACCTTCCTTATGCAATTTTTCACAGCAGCTGTATCGTTTTCAATTCTTACTACATTCAATTCTACTTTCCACAAAATTTCACTGAAACTGGCAATCATATTTTATGACAACACTAAGAGGTGCAAAGTGACATATTATTTTGGTCTTTATTTGTGTTTCTTTTGTGATTTTTATATCTATTTTCCTCATTAAAGGAAAATAGCATTTTAAATTAAACAATAACAATATAAATAAATGATAAGCAAATGCATGGACACATACACACATATACTCATATCTTGTGTATTTTGATTAAAAGTATTCTTTTCAGAAAACTGTAGCACTACAATAAGAAATGAAAAAGGACTTTATAGTCTTAGATGTACTTTATTTAAAGGCAAACTTTATTTCTATCTCCCATATAATTTAATTCAGAGATTTGAATTATTAAATCAAAAATTTAAGATGCTAAACTTCTCAAAGTAGGTATAGGAATAAAATTTTAGAGGGAGGTTGAGCTGTTCCGAAAGAAATGTAATGAACACAGGATCTTTTTAAACAATTTTGTTCTTCCTTCCTACACTTTCTTTTTTTCATTTAACACTGTTCTTTCAGAATCACTTTCTCTTAAACCCGTCAATACTTGTAACTTTACACTTATTATATAGCTTCCTTTTTTCACACAAACATATTTTTATGCAGACATCTGTATATTATTACTAAAATGGTTTACAAATAATGTTTTTTTAAAGAAAAGAATGATAGAGAATGTTTATAAAGTAAAATAATTCTCCCAAAGAGGTACGAGTTACTATTTTGAGTGGAGTGATGTAGTGATACATTTCCTATGTACAAGTTACTTTGCAATTTGACAAAGATGGAATTTTGAAAATAAATTCTGTCAGTTGCTAGTTAGCTGAGTGTACTCTAAATATAGTTGTGTGTTTTTTTTTTTTTTTGAGACAGGATCTCTCTTTGTAGTTCTGGCTGGCCCTGAGCTCACTATGGAGCCCAGGCAAGCCGCCGCAAACTCAGCAATCCTCCTGTCTCTGCCTCCCGAGTGCTGGGATGACAGGCGTGAGCCACCACGCCCGGCACTGTGGTATGCGGTGTTGATTGTTGGTGGGCATGTCTCCACACCCAGCATTATATGTGGTTACCGGGGATCGAACTCAGGACCTTGCGCTTGCGAGGCAGGCGCTGGAATCACTGAGCTAACCCTCCGGCCCTAAATATAGTTTTCTTTAACATTTTCTCTTCTGAAAATTCTCAGGGGAAGTCCAAGAAACATTTATTTTTTTTTACCCTAGACATTAACCTAGGTGTTTTTAGAATGCAGCAGCTTTGTGCAGTCATTTTTCATTGCATACTTGAACTTCACCCAGCTAGAGTCAGATTTTACCTTCATACTTTTAGGGAGAGCCAAAGCAGAGAAACTCCAAAAGTAAACTCAGCAATATGAAAGAAAGACTTTACTTTCATGCTTCAAGAGAGGGTACCCAGAACTGTAGTTGTGAGATGACAGTGTGAGGATGGGAGAATATGAAAATGGGATTATGCCCAAATAACTTCACTAGAGTATGTGCAGCACTGACTGTTTTGCCCTACCATTAATTATGGCCTTATGGGATGTTCTTTACTTTGATCAGTCCAGAGAAATTCACCTCTTCAGTCAGTTGGAACTAGAGTTTCAAGAAAAGGTTTTAATTCTCACTGGGAAAACAAAAATAAACACAAATAAGCATATATATTACACAAATAATTTAGGAAATAAATATAAATATGAGGTAGTACAGAGAGAAAATACTACCAGCCATGAAGCAAGATAAAATAGAGTTAGTTTTGAACAATTCTTATCAAAATAGAGTATGTATTAGCCGGGCATGGTGGCTCATGCCTGTAATCCCAGCACTCGGGAGGCAGAGACAGGAGGATTACTGAGGTCGAGGTTTGCCTGGGCTACATAGTGAGCTCAGGGCCAGCCTGAACTACAAAGCAAGACCCTGTCTCAAAAAAAAGAAAAATAGAGTATGTATTCGACTTTGATACGTTGAACACATTCCATTAAAACACACAAGTAAAATAATTCAGGTTGAAAGATTTTCTATAAAGCAAATGATGGAAATAATTATGAAGAATTAACAAACTTTTATACTTGTGAAGCATTAATGATATCTGCATGCATTGACACATTTAAAATATTAGGTACAAAATATTTCTTCAAGTAAGCCACAAATATACTAATATTTAAATTTCTCATTTTATATCTTAAGAAGTTTAATATTTGACATTGCATAAATTACTGTCAATAAAAAGAGAATGAGAATCTATATCACTGCTTTTTCACCCTTAGGTGGTGTGAAAATAGTTTCAAGAGAAAAAAAAGAATCATTTTATTTTAAAATATTTTGTACTTCTTAAATGTTTTACTGTTTGTGTTGTCCTTGTATTATTATGAACAAAACAAATCTATATTTTCAAATAGAAAGTAATAATAAAGATAAACAGTGGTGTGACAGAGGAATAAAAGCCGTTTCAAAACAGTTTATACATATAGACATACTACATGTATACACATGCAGACTGTTTAATTTATTTATCATTATTACACACATTAAATCAAATTGTTAAACCAGCTAATAGCTATACAACCATGAAAGGCATCGATATCTGTGCATAATAAGTGTTGGAATGTTATGACAACTGTAAAACTCTAAAAATATGAAGGTCTATACCATAAAAAAGGCTCTGTACTACCACAAGGAAATTGATAGTTGGGTCGAGTACACTAGGGCAGATTGTAAAGGAGAACATAAGAAGGTAAATAAGACATTAAGGTGGGAGAAGGGGGTCTAAGAGGTGAATGAGGGACGACTAAGGAGTATTGAGAGAGTTGGCTGAAATACATTTATGGTAAGTGATAAAATGTAAAGTAAGCACAGATTGGTTAGTTCCTGAAGAAAAAATTCTGTGCTAAAGCCTTATATTTATCCTACCAACGACAAGGATCTGCTAATTTGTTTAATCATAGAGTTCTTACATTTCAGAAATATTATTTGAAAAGCATATTAAGGAATCAGCTGAAAATGCTTCAAAGCAAAGATGTATTATTGAGCTGTTGAATTGTTTCAGTGTCTGCTAACGGATCTTGATTGAGAGAAATAAAAGAACATGTGGAAGCTTTAAAAACTGAAAATCACAGTAATAAATTTAACTATTGAACAACAGAAAAATGAATTTTTAGTAGTTGATTAAACTTTCTGTAATATACATATTTTAGGACATACACCAACTCTTAACAAAGAGTACAAAGGAAAAAAACCTTGTATCTTATCAGATCATAAAATAATGGAAATAGATAGCAGAGAAAGGTATTACAGTAAGTATGTAAACAATAGATGTTAAATAATATACCTTCAGTGGTACATGTGGATCAATGAAGAAAATTGAGAAAAAATTAAAATTTCTTACAATCAAATAAAAATAGAAATGGAACATGCAAGAATCTTCAGGGCACAGGGGAAACAGTTCTAATATGGATGTTTATAGTTAAGGTATAGCTCAGTGACCCAAAATGCCTGCCTGGCAAGCACAAAGTTCTGAGTTTGAACACTAGTATTGGAAAAATTAATTAACTTTCTAAAGAAGATATTCAAAGATACCACAAATAAATAACTTAATAATATATAAAATAATATAAAATTCCAAACTGGTAGATGAAAATAATATAACCACAGCTAATGTAAATGAGTTCTAAATCAAACAGAGATTTTTAAAATGGGATACAATAGAAAACAGAGAAATGAATCAATGCAGCTAAAGCATCTCATTCTCAACATAATGTCAAAAATAAGAATAAGAACACCCTCTTTTCCAAATGGTTCCAGGAAAACTGGAAAGCCATGTAGAAATTTGAAACTAGATAATTTTCTATTTTCCTATACAAATATAAATTCAGAATTCATAAAAGCTTTAGGATTTGCAGCTGAAGTATTGAATCTAATAGGATTTAAAGCTGAAATATTGAAACATCTAGGAAGAAAAATAAAGGAAACATTTTAAGACTTAGACAAAGGTTATTTTCTGAATAGGACTGAAATAGCTCAGGAAATAATAGGAGACGGATAAATGGGATTGTACTAAGATTCTATGCATAATTTACAAATAAAGAGATGAGATAGAAATAGAATGTAGACTATTAGAGAAAAGGAAGGGAATCATAATCAGGAAAGGAGAGGAAAACAAGTTGGCTAAAGTGTGGAAATGATCAAAATTATGTCCATGTACAAATAAAATCCATTACTGTGTATAATTAATATAAACTAATTAAAATGGGAAAATGTGTTCATTTAGTTGATTTTTTAAAGAACAATATAAATTCTGTTCAGTGAAGAATCATAGTACTGATTTTTAAAAGTAACAAGTTTAGAAGCCTTATTTCCCATGCTAATTTCAGTTAATATAATGGGTTTTAAAACATTATCAGCACCTCCAAAATATCTTTAACAATAATGCAGTTTTAAATTTCAAGTCTAAGATTTGATAATTTAAAAATCTCTATCCAAACATAGCAAGATATCCCTCTACTTTTCTAAATATAAATAAAATCACTTATGTAAAGTTTACCAAATTCATAGATATTTCAATTATACATAAAACATATATATGTTTTACAAACTGTTTATTCCTATATATCTGTGTCTTCCTATAGTTTGCATATGTATGCCAATCTATATATCTGTGTCTTCCTATAGTTTGCATACGTATGCCAATAAGTTTCCTTGATTTTTAGATTTAATTTTGCTTGTGTACTCTTATGTAGGGAACAGGGGAAGGGAATGTTACTAGAACCTTTGCAGTTAAGTCCTACTCTCCTGTGAGTCCAACAGCACAAGGCAAAATACTCAATAAATAGGCAGAAATGAAACTTAGAAAAGAAGCTGATTTGGGGTCTGATCCATGGTACAGCAAAAGCAGCAGACCCGAGCTTGCTACACCTTTTATTAGTACCTCCAAAGCCAGCAATGTTACAGGTCCCTCAGAGGGCAGTAGTTTCAATACACCAAGAGTAACAAATGTAACAGTCACTCAGAAGGCAGCATGTTCAGTATATCAGATCAATAAGGAATCACATACATGAAGGTCTCAGGGTAGTTCCGCCTTGGAGCATCACAGCACTTGGGATCTTTGGGATCTTTATTGTTCCCAGAGGAGAAAACAAAGAGTTAGATCCTTAGGTCTGCATATATCATAGCTGCATGTCAGGGGGAAAGCTCATCCCAGTCACCCAATTGTCCAAGGAATTTTCCCAAATAGTATTGCTCCTGAAATTTTTAGATAATGATTACAGTAATCATAGAGAATTGTATCTGTTATATAATATAAGTTGATTCTTCTCTTTTTCCCAAACTCCTCTTCTTTAAACTCCTCTTCCCATCCTTATTTACAAAGCTGTTTCCATTTTTTAAAATCTTCTATGAATTTACTTGTATGATTGCCAGTAGAGAACCCAAATTCCACTGATATAGTTTCAGCAATCATCACGGTCCACTGGTCCCTGCACTGCAGACAGAAGCCCTGTATTGAGTCATCTTAGGACTCTGAGGAGCCAGAATTGAAGCTTCAGCTATAGCTCCAGCCTTCCTTTGGACTTTGGTTTGAATCTTGGATTTGGCTTTTCGCTGGAGCTGGCAGAGCCCTAAATACTTTGGAAGGCAAGCATGGCATACTTCTGAAGCTTCCACTGCCTAAAATATGCAAGTCAACTGAGCTTACAGCTGCCATCTTTTGGAACATTGAGCTCAAGTTCTGTGGACTTTATCAGAGCCTTGATTGCACTCTTGGTGTTGCTGTTGTTGGTTTGAAACTTCCCAGATCCTTCTTGTTTTCCTTCTTGCCAAAATGCATCTTCTCCAGGAAGATGAAATCTGCCCTTTAAAAGATCACTATCATTGTGATGAGGGTTTCTCAATGAAAATTCTGGGGCATGGTTCTTGTCCTTGGCTCCTATGGTTCCTGTGACTAGAAGAGGAAGAGCAACACTTGCTTTTTGCTTTATACAAATGTCACAGCACAGGATGTTATTTATTAAAACAATACTTCAATCTCTATCATTCAGTGGCATTTGAGTAAGTAGTGCTGACCTTGTCTTGCTTGACAACTGCCACTGGGAAAGTGATTATTATTTCAACAGGCTACAGGAGATTAGTTTCCTCAACTAATAGTACATAGACAAACAACAAAGGGCTAGGATTGGAGTCTGTGCCACAGAGGGTGAAGATCTATCTCTTTCTCTGACAAAATAATATTGTCAGAATTAAGGAGTTAATGTCTCCAGACTTGGATCAGTGATTTCTATGAGTCAGACTTATTTTGCTTAACATGATGTTTTTCAGTTCCCTCTGTTCCCCCCAATTAAACAGGACTTCATTATTATTTACCACTGAGTAAAACTCTACTGTATATATTGTTATTTACTTATTGGGACAAACAGCAAACAGTTCTTAAATGGCAAACAGAAATCCTAGCGAAAATGGGCAGATACATTAGAATATTAACTAGGTAGGCAAGAAGTCCCCCTACAAATGTTCTTCTTAATATATTCATCTGTTTTATATATATATATATATATATTATATATCATCTTGAGATATTTCATGCATCCATAAATATTATGCTTGGGTTAAAAGTATATTATTAAAGGGCCAGAGATTTAGCTCAGTGCTTCTGGTGCCTGCCTTGCAAACCCAAGGTCCTGAGTTCAATCCTGGTAACCACATACAACAATCCTGGGTGTGGTGACTCATGGACAGGAGGATTGCTGAGTTCGAGGCTTGCCTGGGCCACACAGTGAGCTGAGGGCCAGCCTGAACTACAAAGCGAGACCCTGTCTCAAATATATATATATACATATACATATACACACACACACACACACATATATATATATATATATATATATATACACACAGACATATATTATATATATTATATATTATATATATATTATTAAAGATTTAAACAGTAAATGATAAAAAATCATTTAAATTCATGTATTAAATATCTCTTTCTAACTGCTTGAATTTAAAATACCAGTAAAAGAATTTTCCAGTACTTTTTGTAATAGATGACCATTCACTTATTGAAATAACCTCCAAATGTTCTGCCTTGGAATGAATAAAATATGTGGGAAAATAATGTAAATTTATTAAAGTTATTCACATGGAGGGCAAAATAACTACATAATATTACTAAGACACATATCATCTTGTAGATAAGAATAAACTGTTTATGTAGAAGCTATTGCTAATAAGGTTAATGGCCTGAGGCTTATTTATTTATTTCTACATGTTTGCTGTACATGATTACATTTATAGTAGGAAGTTGGTACCTAAACTTAACACAGATTAATTTTTTTACTTTTTTTGTTTTTTTTCCCCGTTACCACTTGCATGTCTCCTTGTATCTTCTAATTTTGTTACCTTTCTATGTGCAAAAAGTATGTTTGTACTTTGTTCAACTATTTTCTCCATTCCTTTTACATCCCCTCTTATCTTTCATCCTTCATTTCTTACTCCCCCTCCAGTTTAAGTAAAGATCTCCTTACTTGTTCTTATCTTTTATTTTGTTTATTTATGTTAGGTGCTTCTTATGTAAGAGAAATCATGCAGCATTGAATCTTTTGTGCTTGACTTACTTCACTTAACATTACGGTCTCAATGTGCATTTATTTGGCTAAGAAAGACTCAAATTATCTTAGGACAGAGTAGTATTCACTGTATATAAACATCACATTTCCTTTAGCAGTTCTACTGGTAGGAATATATGCCATTTCCAAGATTTACCTATTATAAATTATGCTGTTAAAATGTGAGTCTTCATTATGTCATTAATGCTTTCAGGAAACTTATCTAGAAGAGCAATAACTGAGTCAAAAAAAATTTCCATTTCTAGGTTTGTGAGGAATCCTCCTGCTGATTTCATAGTGATTGTACTAGTTAGCATGTCCAATGTCGGTTTAGAAGGTTCTTTATACCCCACAACCCTGCCAGGATTTGATATTATTTGATTTCTTGATGATACCCATTTTTTTTGGAGTGAGATGCTGTCACAGGGCAATTTTAACTAAGATTTCTCTAGTGGCCAGGAATGCTGTATATTTTTTCATATATTTTTGACAATTTGTACTTTTTCTGAGAAGTCTTATGTATTTATTTAGTTGACCATGTTTTACAGGATCTTTTATTTTGGGAGAATCTAGTTTGTTTGGGTTCTTTATACATTCTAGAGAATAGTCCTGTCAGAAGAATAGCTCATAAAATTCTACATCATTCCACAGGTGGTTTCTTCACTCTGTTGGTTGTTACTTTTGTTGTATGGAAGCTTTTCAATTTTCTATTATCTCATTTACTGATTATCTATATTCTTCTTTTTTTTTTTTTGAGACAGGGTCTCACTTTGTAGTTCAGGCTGGCCCTGAGTTCACTATGTAGCCCAGGCAAGCTTCGAACTTAGCAATCCTCCTGCCTCTGCCTCCCGAGTGCTGGGATTACAGGTGTGAGCCACCACACCCAGCTCTATATTCTTTACTGTGTCATCAGGGTTCTCATTTGGGAGTGTTTCTATTAATCAGCTTCTCTTCACTGGGACACAATACTTGGCACTCACAGCTTTTTAGGAGTAGAGTTCAATTAGGTTTAAGTTTTAAATTACTAAATTTGATTCAGGGTAACTCTTTTCAAGGGAAGAGTGCTATATAATTATTGAGAAGGCAATGACCTGTCCATAATTCTTTTTTTTTTTTTTGAGACAGGGTCTCGCTTTGTAGTTCAGGCTAGCTCTGAGCTTACTATGTAGTCCAGGCAAGCCTCGAACTCAGCAATCCTCCTGTCTGCTTCCCGAGTGCTGGGATTACAGGCATGAGCCACCATGCCCGGTAACCATAATTCATTTTTAACACAATACAACCATCTTGCAGGCAAACAGGATCATATTACATTTCCCAAAGTCTCAAAAATTTCAGCAGTTTTCAAAAGTTCAAGGTGAAGTTTCCTCAGACACTAGGGCAAGCTCTTAGCTATTAACCTCTAAAATGCAGAAACAAGTGAAAAAAATTCCAAGGCACAGTGGTAATAAACATTCCCATTACAAAAGAAAGAATAGAGAGGAAAAAATGCACCAAAGCAATCCTAAAAACCTAGAAGCCAAACATTAAATTATGTATTTCCATGTGCAGAATCTGGGGCATACAGTGGGAAAATGTAAGCTACAGAAGCCTTGGGCAATTCCATCCCCCATGGCCTCACCAGTTACAAACACTACAACTTCATTTCTTGAGATGGCTCCATACATGGTTTGCAAATTTCCCAGGCAAACAGTCCATATTCCTGTCATTTCAAATTTCCTGGAGTCTGCTTCACACTTGTGGCTTCATTTCCAAATCTTTGAGCATTGCCTTCTTATGGGTTACTTGCTTAGGCTCCCAGGTGTTCCTTTGAAAACCAGGTGAAATTTTTCCTGACTCCCACAACTCTTGCATTCTGCATGACAATAAAACCAATATTATATGAACACTGCTAACATCTTCTGTCAGTAGGAGCAGTAGAAAGTTCCCCTGGTACCATGAATGCAGTGGCTTTTGGCTGGAGGCAATGTAATGAACTTTGTGGAGCCAATTCCATAAGAAAGACCCCTCTTGAGAAGGGTTTCAGGCTCTCTTTGCAAAACATTTTGAACTTTTGGACACTTGAAATTGTGATGCATAGCGAGAAAACATCATTTTTATTGAGATTTTTCCAAAAAACGGAGTGTTACTTTGCTTTAAAGAATGATAAGTTTGAGTCATTTATACTCAAATGGACATACCTTCAAGATATACTCATAAGTGTAATAAATAGGTCATAGATGGGTAAATATTGTGTCTGCTCTCTGGTATGAGAAACTGAAGATGTTAATGAGTTCTAGCATGTATGATGGTTATTGCGAAATATAAAGTATTCAAAAGGAAATGTGGTGGAGGGGTGAATAATGAGGTTAAAGAAAAAAATGTGATGGTAATAAAAAAGAAACAAAACTTATGTATTTAGGGAGTGGGGGATTGTGGGATGGGTAGGGGAATTGGACAAAAGTGAGAATTAAATTGTGTCATATGCTGGTACAAATTCCCAATATTGAGTGTGACCGTGATATGATGTTTATATACAATGTACCAATAAAGATAATTAAAAAAAACTGGCTTCTCACATGTTGCTTTTCTATTCAATAGTTGTACATCCTTTGGCTTCAACTTAAATATAGTTCATTCTAGGCCAAAATGTACATTTTTCAAAATTGCTTTCTTTGCTCTTTGCCCCTAATTCTCACTATAAACATAGCTAAAAGCATCCAGCAATACCCATGTCACAGACAAAATATTGAGTTGCCTTTGAATCTCCTCTGCCAGATCGATTGCTTCACTAGTCTTAGTCTCCTAAAAAGTTTCAGGATATGGACAAAACATTGATGAATTTTCTGTTAAAGCATAACACACATGGCCCCTAGTCCAAATGCCAATGGAACACTTGTTCCCAACTAAAAACTTTGGAACCCAACTTTTAATATCACCATTCTGCCCTTCTGAGCTGCGACTAGAATCAGACATTAATTTACCAGGTTATAGAGCTTCTCTTGATGGAGTCTCCAAAAATTCCAAACTCTTCCCATAAACACAGATCATTGTCACAGCAATGATCATATTTCTCTGGCACCAATTTTCGGTTTTTGTCACATTTCCGTTTGCTGGAACACGATGTTATTCTGTAGCTATAACCACAAAATAAAGGAGGAGAAGATTAATTGTTTTCAAGGGAATTTAGTCCATAGTCAGCTAGTTCCAAGGCAAACACCCTGAGGTAGGATATGGTAAAGCATAGCCACTTAATTTGTAATGGCTTAGAAGCAGAGCAGGATAATAGAATCAAAGGGAAAGAATAAGGAACCAGACCTAGACGCCAAGGACATACCTTTATATCCCACCCAGAACACTCCCAGGATTGTTTTCTACTAATATGCTCCATGGATCACAAAGTTAATACAATTGACCTTCCACCCAAACTTCCACAGTGCTTACCGTTGAAAAAAGTAAATAAAAAACAACATAAACTTTTAGAAGGTAGATTTTCATATATTTTTAAAATTAATTCTTTATAGGAACAATTTATCTATAGCTCACAATCACATTCAACATTGGGGAATTTGTACCAGTATATAACAAAAATTAATTCTCATTTTTTACAAGTTTTTAAGATTTAGAATAGTTTCTAAGTGTACCAGATATCAACTAATTAATATATATATAGTTCTACTTTAAACAATCTTGTTGAAATGCCACATTAAACGAAGAGGGATCAATATATGTCAAACAATTTTTTCAGACAAATTTGTTACTTGTAAAAATAGTTATGTTAGGGCCGGAGGGTTAGCTCAGTGGTTCCGGCACCTGCCTCGTAAGCATAAGGACCTGAGTTCGATCCCCGGTTACCACATATAATGCTGGGCGTGGTGGCTCACGCCTGTAATCCCAGCACTCGGGAAGCAGAGACAGGAGGATTGCTGAGTTCGTGGTGGCTTGCCTGGGCACCATAGTGAGCTCAGGGCCAGCCT